>APFE031419284.1:448-246033 GCA_000404065.3 Pinus taeda
GAGGATCTCTTCTCAAGCATAGTATACTTTGCAAAGCCTTCTTTACATTCTTGGGAAAAGAGAAGAAATAATTTATGACAAAGAACAAAATTTCTTGTATGCAATTCCAACTTGAATACCTGATCTATCCATATTGTCCTTTCATGTTTCTGTTGGTCGGGATCATCCTCCAGTGGAGTCTTTGGATCTGATCTCGAAACTGATTTAGAGTCGCCAGGTGAATGATTTCAGCCTGTCAAGTGTCTGATCGGTGTCCACCATCAACAATCAGATCTGAACTTCATACATGTACTGGGGTGAAATGCAAATGAAGTGTTGTATTCACAAGCTCATGGAGATCGACTGAAGCAACATTTATCTACTAACGCTGATGTAAAACAAGAGCGTTTTCGAAGGCTACCTGGCATAACTTCAGGCTCCGTCTAAGACTTATGAAACAAACACATCAATCCACACACACGTTTGTTCTCCCCAGTATGGTCGCCAGTATGTTAGCGCTTGAAATTTCACCTCAGGCCGAGAAAGGCAAACCTCAAGGCAACATCAAACCATTTAGCCTCGTAGCTAGCCCTATGGGGCAGGAGAAGGCTCTCTCCAGTCTATCTTGTAAAATCTCCAATAGATGAGAAGACCAATAAGGTAACACTGATATTAGGCTAGTAAACTGATTAGAAAGATTGATTTTGAAGTTTTTGGGTTTTTGGTGGCAAATTGAGGAGAGGGCAATTTTGGGTGCGGGGATTTGGACACAGTTTCTGCAGGGGGTTCTTTGGGGCGAGGTAGGAGACAGTATTGATGCCTTTAACTGAAGTGGATGGTCAGGAATGACAGGTGAGGAGCTAAGGAGAGCAAACAATAACTTTTAATTCTCCTTAAACAGTAGAAAACATTGAAATTAAACAAACTTAAAAGCAAAGCATGGCAAGCATGAATTCTTACTTTAACAATTCATTTGTTTAATGTGCAGAAGTAAAGAAAGGAAATGAATCACATAACAAAGCTTACAAGAACATTGAGAAACACACCATCAACACATGAGTCCACAAGAATCCCAAAGATGACTGCAAAACCCTGGTCTTCCTTAGCCAAAATTGCAGAGATATAGTGAAATAATACAATGATAGCTTCTCCCTCAAGAGTCCAACCATGAAAATGAGTATGAAAGTACATAATATAGATGATCTAACCTCTTTCCCTGCCTCTAGGGGTCGATCTCATCCTTCTAGGAGTTGTTTCAACCACTTCTAAACTTAGCACTAACAACTAGGCAGTCAAAACAACTTGCCTCTATAAACTAGGAAACCAATCCATTCATTAAATGTTTGCTTTTTCATGTATGAATCTTCTAGAATAGGTAAATAAGTGTCATGACAATATGAAAATACATTAATTACAGCAAATAGAGTGAAAAATCCCATCTCAAGTCAAAACTGGTCAAAGCTGGGCGAATTCCTGAGTTGTAGATGAACTTCCTGTGAAAACTGCCCAACATGTCGCGCCCCCCTGCCTGACATGTCTCGCACATTTGTATCCATGTTTGGGGCACTTTCATATGGCTAAATTGGGCAAAAGTAGGCTTGTTGGAAAGGTATGTGAGTCTACTTTCCAACCGAACTGGAATTTCTGGATTTGGAGTTCATTTGCCCTGCCAAAACTGAATTCTCCCAAGATAGCTTTCTGCAGTTCAAAAAAGTGGCAGAAAGTCAAATTTTGCATGTTTTTTGGCTTTCTGGAGGCCCAAAACTTCACAAAATCTCAAGTCCATCCATGTGCATATGTAACTTTGCATGAAAAATCTGGAAATGCTGATTTTTTGTTAAATGGAGGTGCCGGGACGACATGTCTCACCGGGGGTGAGACGCGTTAATGAGCAAAAACCTGTAAATTGCCAAAAAATACCAAAATGACCCAAAATGCTCAAAAAAATTTGAAATTTGTGCTGTGGCTGAGCTATTTAGTGCTAGGATCCTTCAAGGAAGCCTTGGCCAAGATACGGAGGGGATCGGGCCTTTTCCTCCGTTTTAGTGCCTTTGCCAACCGCCTTTGAAACACTTTCATCTTTGCTTTGCACACGTGCATCCGCGCCCAATAATGATTTTTCATGTTCCTCAGCAGTTTTTTATTTTGATTGGCCTTAGCCAACAGCCTTTTCAAATGAGTATTGTCCCAAATAAACATAGATTCTCGATCTATGGGTCTCAAGTCACCGGGTCTCCTACGAGCCAATTCCCGATCTTCACGAATTTTCTGCAACTCATATAGCTTGTGCTCATCCTCCAACTGTTTTGTTTCGCTGCCTAAATATTTGATTATCATTTTGCCATCAACAATTTCGTTTGCAGGACTGAATCTCGTAAAACTTTTCTCTCGGATGATAATCTTGAGCTCGTGCTAGGAGAACGGCGTCAAGATCAATAACTGGATCACCTGACAATCTCTCCTCAATCATGGGCTGCTTGCCCCTCTCTGATACTTGTGTTGCTGTCGGAAACGAGGCCCCTTCCACCTGGTGTGGAGATAACACTCGCGGTGCTGATGAAGAAGGCGAGATCCCTTCCACCTGGCATGGAGAAAGTACTCGCCGAGCTGCTGCAAATAAGGCCCTTGGGCCTCTCTGACAGGTGACCTGAGGTGAGGAGCTGACATGTCTAGTAACAGGGATGTCATGCTGATGTGATGTTCCTCCCTCCTCGTGAACAACCTCAGGATGCGGCGGTGATGATACTGTGAAAAATTCACGAGAGATGAACTCCTCCCATGAGATGCCCTGCTGAGTCAAGTGATGCAATACTACTAGTTGAATCAAACCATGATGGTAAAGGCTCCTGTACTGCTGCGCCAGGGTCTTCCTCTGCAACGTGGGCACCATCCTCTGAATGTTGTGAAAGAATAAAACCAGGATGTTCATCATCCTCACTCGAGTGAAATGCATCAAGAGGCGAATGTGATATGAGTACACCAGTGAAAATCTGCCCTCACAAGTAAAATAATGCATAATGAGCTTCACCATGGGAGCATACTCGCTTCTGAGAAACCTGAATGGAAACACACCTGCCATATGTCTCATGAATGGTGGCCGAACATAAGGCTCAAAGAAAACAAAATCTAACAACTTGCGCTTATTCCACACCTCACCAACATTAGGTATCCCTGTAGCCTGTGAGATCACCTCGGGTGTCAATATAAAGTTTACCCCTGCAAGGTTGACCCGTCCATCATGCAAGTGTAAGACAAAAAGGCGGGCCAACTCTCGGTGGTGCTGAATCCGAGAGATCCTCTCGCAAAATTCGTAGCAAGACATGTACTGGAAACATGATACTGCCAAAGGACAAGCTTGTAACTCTATCAAAGAGGTGGGCTCCTCTCGCTTATGATGTCCACCCTTACCACCCCTACGAGGCTGCCTCTGTTCCTCAATTTCTGCAGCTGCTGATTGGTCATCACTTTGCTCATAAGTTTTGGTTTCTGACATAGTTTAGGAGCAAAGTGGACAAACTGTACTGCTGTTTCTGCCTGTAAAAAGTGTTGAATTTCATGCTGTTTCAAGGGGACAAGGACATGAGGGAAATGTTAGGGGAGGGATCTTTTTTAAAAGGAATTAGGAATATAGGAACATAACAGGGAATTTAAGGAAAATATGCAAACAATATGGCAAATGGGAATACGTATTTATCATCAGGAATATTGGAATATCATTTGCAGAAATCATTTCATATGGGAATACATGTATAGGAAGTAAACATATGGGAATATGCATACATTCATCAACAGGGGAAAATAGGGAAAATTTACAAAATTCTCTACATATTCACCAACAATTTCTTGTGGTTACTCATGCATATGGTGCAGCAAAAATAAGGTTTTGAGTGTTTTGTTTTTTGATGCTTTTGGGAGAGGGGTAGGGTTTATAGTTTTTACAAGGAAAATGGGATATATGTAAACAGGGAAATTAGGGAAAAACACTGCAAACATCAATGCACATGCATCATCAAATGTCATATATTTACATAGATATAATGAGGGGTAGGGTTAGGGTTTGATTTTTTATTTTTAGAGGGAAAGGGATAGGGTTTATTTTTCTTGCAAATTTAAAAGGGAAATTGTCATGGAAACATAGGGAAAATGAAATAGGAATGAAGAGAATGAGAACAAGGGGAAACAATGAAACAACAATAAACCCTAGCACCTTTTACAAATTTATAAACAGCCATATGGAGTCTTTCTTCTTGCACAATTTGCTCATTACAAGCACATTCATGATGTTTCCCCACTAACCAGCAGCCATTCACAAGTTTGAAAGGCCTACCTCAAACGATTTGATGAATTAAAGGAGGCTTGAGCAATTCTGAAATGAGTTGGGGGAAGACAGCTTGACAGGTCGCGTAGCACGCCCAACAAGTCGCGCCCCTCTTGACGTGTCGCGCCCGTTGCAAAATTCCTCTCTGTGAGACCCTTTGACAGGTCGCGCACCTCCCAACAAGTCGCGCACCTATCTTGACAAGTCGTGCACCTGTCTTGAGCCCGATTTCGCCTCAATTCACTTGGAAGCTCGCCCAATCTCTCTTGCAAGGGTTATGAATACACAATGAGAGTGCAAGGAGGGAGTTTGGGCCTTTATAAGTTTCATTTGAAAAAATTTCATGCCCAAAACCCACTTTCTAATGTTTTCTCATGACACTTTTAAACTTTACATGCTGTTGTCTTTTTGGTTTCCTTTTGTCCTGAAATTGACTGATTTAATGCTTTTGCTTGATTCTTTTTGCAGGTAGATCATCTGAGGGACCTTGGCAAGGGGACTAGGGTTGCATTTTGTTCATTGAAGTCTTTCAAAATTTCATCATTTTTTACAAATAAATGAAAAATGACCTTGGCTTTAAAAATAGGGTTTTTAAATCCAAGGTGAAGATTAACTGCACCAGATAAAAATTTAGAAGAAACACCTTTACAATCATCCCTCTGGCTTACTGAACACTCATTGACTTTCAATGACTTAAACCAACAATGCCAAGAGGGGTATAAACACATCAGCTCCTCCATCAGGGTTATGGCATGCCTAACGGGATGCAAAAATTCACACTGATGAGACACCTACCTATGAAAAATGCAAAGAGTTTTGATCGCTGATGGAGGGCTCAAGACTGACTCTAACAGAGTGAAAATGGCCCATGTTGTAGAAGATAGGTTCTGAGTACTACGACTAGCACCATTAGTGTAACCAACAAATGGTTCCAAAGATTCTGACATCTAAAACAAATGAAAACTGGATTACTAACCATATAAAAACTCTAAAATACACACTGACACACACACATACAATTAAAGCACATATACAATGATTTTACTATACTCAATTAAGCATAGTAACATTTGAGATACAACCCGTTTCAATGCTGCGAAAATGGAATTCCATCATAATCCACTAACTCATAGGCACCTTTTACCAGAACATGCTTGACAATGTAAAGCCCTGTCCATAGTGATTCAAATTTTCCTCCTCATAGTTTATCAGCTTCCTGATCATAAAGTAAGACCAGGTTTCCTTTTGAGAAAATGCAAGGCTTGGCATTTCGGTCATATTGCGCCTTGATTCATTTCTTATGTGCTTCATTAGCCTATGTGGCTTCATGATGGGTTTTATCTAGATTGATAAGTTCTAAGAAACTTGCTTCTTCATCAGAAGTGTAGGGTAATAGGTCAATTATGAGTTTGAGAGATGAAATTTCACATTGTATTGCCAAGATTGCCTCCAGACCATACACCAATTGGAAAGGTGTGAATCCTGTTGCATTCCTTACCAAGGTTTGGTATGCCCATAAAGTAGAGTACAGGATTAAATGCCAATTTCATTTATGAAACCCTATCATTCTTTGAAGCATTCACTTAAGGACTTTGTTGATGGCCTCAAATTTTCCATTAGCTTGTGGATAATAAGGAGTAGAACTATCATGTGAAAGTCCTATCTTGGTAGTTAACTCAGTCATCATGTGATTGCGAAAATATGACACATGATCTGTAACTATAGCCTGTGGTCCACCAAACCGAGAAACCATGTGGTCCAAAAAGAAAAGTGCAGTCATCTCGCCAATGTTGTTTAATGTAGACATTGCCTCAGCCCATTTTGTGAAATAGTCAACGGTGACTATAATGTACCCATTCCCCTCGGCCAAGTGAGGGTTACATGTCATGAAGTCAATGCCCCATTTGGAAAATGGTCCAATAGTGACAACAGGATGCAATGGTGAAGGTGGTAATCTAGCTTTAAGGTCATAGATCTAGCATGCATGACAACTTCTAACAACAATAATGCAATATTTGAATATGGTAAGCCAAAAGTAACTTGCACGGAGAATCCTCTATGCAGTAGCATAACTAGATAAGTGTCCACCACAAGCACCTGAGTGGAAATTATTCAAAACTTTCTCGGCTTCCTCATGTGTGAGGCACCTCCAAAAAATCATATTGATACCACGACGGTAAAGAGTGTCACCAATGATAAGATAATCTTTGGCTTGGTATCGGATATGTCGTTGTTGCGAGTGACAGGTATCGTGCCTTAAAGTTTGGGTCTGGAGATAAATCAGTATATCTCCATACCACGGGTTAGATGAAAAAGTCAGGAATAGAGACTCATCTAGAATTGATGGTTCGGATGTTGAATCAATGGGATCCGAAGGAAGGTTGCAAAGAATATAAGCCAAAACTAGAGATTTCTTTGATTTGGATTTGATAAATTCCAAATCAAATTCCATCAAAATGATGATCCATTTTGAGTATTTTACCCCCAACAATTGACGTGAAAAAATATATGTCATAGGGTTGCAATCTGAAAAGACAGTGGTCTTTCAGAGCAGAATATAGTGGCAAAATCTCTATACAGCTTGAACAGTAGCGAAAGCTAGCTTTTCGACATAAGAGTACTTAACATTTGTATCATTGAGATTGTGACTCAAATAATCTATCATATGTTCAATCTCATCTTCTTCTTGGACTAAAACCATCGCAATTGTTTTATTTACAGCACCAAGATACAAGAACTGGTTTTTTTGATAATTTAGGGAATACATTAATGATGCTCTAATCAAGGTATCTTTAAGAGCATCAAAGGAAGCTTGCATGACTTGATCCCAATGGAAGGGTATCCCCTTTTTCAAAAGATGAGTAAATCCTTTAGCCATTTTAGCATAGTTGGGAATGAACCTCCTCAAAAAGTTAGCCTTCCCTTGGAGTCTTTGTAAGTATAGTAGATTGGAAGGTGGAGGCAAGTCAAAAATTGCCTGAACCTTAAGAGGGTTGAGTCAAATTCCTTCCTTAGACACTACGAAAAAAAGAAAATGACCAGAACCAACACAAAAAACACATTTATATGGATTGAGTTTTATTTTGTAGTGTTGTTGCTATAAAAATATAGCTCTCAGATGTTGTGGGTGATCAGTCTACTTTCGTAAATGAGCAGGTAAATCATCAAAGTATGTTGGAACAATATGTTTGATGTCATGGAAGGCATAGTTAATTTCCCTCTAAAAAGTGGCTCCAACATTCTTCAAACCAAAGGGATGTTTCCGGTAAGAAAATGTGCCCCATGAACAAGTAAAAGTAGTTTTAGATTGGCCCTCTGGGCAGATATTGACCTGATTATAGCCATAAAAGCCATCCATAAATGGAAATATTTCACATTCGACACATTCATCAATAATTTGGTCGATAAATGGAATGTGATAATTTTCTTTTGGACAAGCCTAATTAACATCCCTATAATCGACACACACTCGTATTGTCCCTTGTTTCTTCATGACAGGAAAAATATTGGAAACCCAATCAGTAAGAGGAACAAGGTATATGAAACCAACATGCAAAAGTTTTTTAACTTCTATTTTAATGGAAACAACCTTCTTTGGATGAATAGGATGGAGGCGTTGTCGCACTAGGTTGACATCAGGATACATTTTAATTTCATGTTCAACTATACTAGTGTCAATACATGGAATCTCCTCATATGAACATGCAAATATATCTTGGAATTTAGGAAAGAGAGCATGATAAATATCAAGATTTTGATGGAGAACAATACTTGCCAACATGAATGTTTTCTACAACTCTAGGTTTGGTCAAAATATTGATAGAAATAGTTTCTTCGACATTTGACAAGTTTCGCTTGGAATCAACTATATCTATAAAAATAGAATTCGAAAGAAAATCAACAACTGAAGAGTGATTAAGTTCATTTGAAAAATATTCTATGTGATCTGGAAGATGGGAATGATGATGATAATATTCCCATGGTTCTTCTTCCGTCATCATTGATTCGATGATTCCTTCATCACTAGAAAATATACATGAAAAAGGATCAGAAGAAGTACCATATTCTAATGAATGATCTACCCATACAATTGGCAAAGATGGATTTGGGTTCACCGCGCAAGCTAGAAATATTGGTTGCTATGCAAGCTAAATGGGGCTTAGTGGCATGATTTCATTACTACTATCAACTTCAGATCTATTGGTTATCTTCCTTAAATCAGATGAAGTGGAAGATATCATATTGCAAGTCTCAACTTTTCCCGCTTCTGCCATGCTTGATTGTGATGGTAGTGAAAGAGTACCCATTAGGGAAGAATCCTTGAAGAGAACTACACCAATGCTTTTAATAGATTGTGGGGGTCTGTGAACTAGAGGTGAAGAAAGGAAGTTGATCAATAACTATGATTCCGCATTTATGAGGGAATGAAATCATATTAAAGTATGTCGAACCAACAACAACCATAACATATACCCAAAGTCTCCCTCGAAAAATGTTGTAGCCAAGGGGTGTGTCAATGACCTCAACTTCAAGAGTTACTGTTTTTCCCCCTATTTCAATTTGGAGATTAAATAAAATTCCACAAGGTGTATATGTGCAACCGTCAAAAGATTTTAACATTGTTGGTGAATGTTACAAAGGCGGTGAGCCAAGTGTTTTCCAGCAATTCATTGACATCATACAGGTAGATGCCCCCTCACCAACAATGGTTTGGCGAATAAGTTTATTCAAGGCATTTACTTGAATCAAGAATGCTAATTGTGATGGTAACCATGGCGTATAACCTACATGGTTGAAAACCACAAGATTGGAATCCGTTGGATCGTTTCCACCAATTGCTGATAGCAAAGACTACTTCTAGGAGGGACAATTTTGAAGCACCTCAAGTGTCGACATAGTAGAAGGTGACTGAGCCAAATCTTCTGTTATGTTATAGTTCTATGTTGCTTGAGCTCAAGGGTTAAATGTTGATTTATGTACAACTACCTTAGGTGGTTTTATTGTTAAATTTGGTGCAATAGGTGGTGGAATAGGATCAGACGAAGCTGAAGTCAAAGGATTAGGTTGATCAGTGGCATGGTTATTCAATGACAATGATGGATTTACATAATCTTTACTTTGTGTTGAAACCAAATATCAATTTTAGGCGTAGGGATGGATAGCATAAGCACTTGGGAAGTGTAAGCATGGTCTGTAGAAATCATATGTGTCTCTAGGTTTGGGAAAGGATCAGTAAACACTATGGATGCATTAGAAATGTTAAGAAACTTTGAGACTTTAGAGCGGTGAGGAAAATCTCGCGTAAAGTGCTTATCATTACAAATTAAAGATGGGTAATGTTGTTTCCTAGCTGAAGGAGAGGAATAAAATGATTTCTCTTGAGGGAAATTATTTTGTTTCTTCTTATTTTACCCTTCTTCTTGCTTCCTAGTTGCTTTTCATTCTTGCCTTTGTCAGATGACATGGAATTAATTTTGGAAGCAAGAGTGCTATCAGATGCATTTGAATTTTGATTGGAAATGGAAAATGTTTGACCAGATGGTCTACCCACCATTTTTGTGCTCAAAGAACCAATCACACCATCACCGACATTAGAGTCCTTACTCGATGGTGGTGGAGGAATAGTATAAGATGGTTTGGGTGCATTTAGGATCTTGTCATAGAGCATGCCAGACTATGTATAAATCAAGTCCAAATATTGGGCACAAGCAATTAATTTCTCTCCAGTGACAACTCCACCTTTCACCACATCCTCGATGATAGATGACAACAAGGCTTTTATAAACCACTCAACAATTGAGTCAAGAACATAAGTTTTGACCATTCGACGATGATGACGTGAATCATGAATATGATCAGAGATATGAGTAGTAGTAGTCTATTTAAAGTTGTTCAATAGTTTTGTTCCAGTTTCATATCGTATGGGTAACTAGAAGTGGGTTAAAAAAGTGGTAGCTAAAGATGTAAAGTAATCAAAAGAAGCTCGTGGTAACTAAATGTACCACTTTGTAGCCAGACCAGTAAGTGTACTCTGGAAAAGATGTAGTCTAACTGAATTATCATTCAGGGATTTTGATGGACACCATAAATGAAAATTCATGACATGATTGGACAGGTCTTCTCTAGGGTTTCCATTGAATTTTAGAATATTGAAAGGTAATCTATGAGGAATCAATGGCCACCAAGGTGCATAAAGAATTGGATCACTAGTAAGCTGATTTAGATCTGGAAATTAAAGTGTTTCCACAAAAGGCAACTGTCTATAGAGGTCAAGTTGAGCATAACTAGGGTAAGATGGTATTGCCTGGGAAATAAGGCTTTTCATACCAGCATAAGGCATTTGCTGCTGGTAACCTTGATAGGGTTAAATTTTTTGAGAAAATGCAGTATAAGGTGGTTGTTGAGCACTATGATATATTTTTTGTTGTCCAAACCCAACATAGGCTTGTTGACCAGGACCTGGGTAAACTTGTTGTTGACCAAACCCAACATAGGCTTGTTGACCAAGTCCACAATGAGGTTTGTATTGTTGGAGTTGTTGCTGTTGATATTGGGGCTGCCAAGGCTATTGGAGAAACTATTGTTGTTGTAGATACAATGGTTGTTGATTTAACGGTTGTTTCCCACCAATGTAAGCTTTACCAGGTTATGAATACACTAAACCAGTGTAAGTTTGAGTCATTCCAGTAAAATGTAAACTGGCTTGAGGTTGTTAGACTCCAAGCAGAAGTGGTTGTTGTAAAACTGCCTGAGAAGGTTGATTCTGTAAACCTGAAACATGGGGTCTGAGGTTGAAGGACCAGCTTGCACAGGTTGAGATACAACTAACTGAGCTTGCGATCGCAGTAAAGCAGTAACAACAGGCGTAGTAGGTATGTATGTGTTAGATTGCATAGGTTGTGATGGATACACAAGCCTTGGTTGAATGACCATTCTTGGTTGCCACTGACAGACAATCATTCTAGGCTGACCTAAAGACGACGACATACCACCATATGGTTTCCCCCCAGAAAATGGAGGATAAGGAGATTTTTTATATTTTTCTCCATATGGGGGTAATCCAGTGTAAAGAGGATAAATTGGATGGTAACTAAATAAGCTAGCTTGATATTGACTTGAAGGATCAAGCTGTTTAGTATCCGTTAATGAAGAACTAGATAAAATTCTTATAGAGAACATAGGTGGAGACCAAGGGCTAGAAGCAACACCTGAGTGGGTTCCACATAAAGATTGGTAACCTAGTGGGATGAACAGAACAGCATACAAATGTGACTCAGGTGTCGTACTAAACATCAAAGAGGTTGTGACAAAAGATTCTGTTGTAGCTGTAATAGATGTTACAGTCTGGGATGTTGACTCTGCCATAGTCAAATGTCTGAAAAAAATTGCTAACAAATCAATGGGTGTTTGAAAGTAATTAAGATCAAAAGGAGCAGTAAAATGAGGAGTATGAGGATAATGATAAAGTCTAGTTCTAAAATGGAATGGGGTTTTGGGTGTTTCCTCCTTAGGTTTATCTTCTATTGATGTCAAACCAGGCGGAAGGATTTCACCATTAGCTCCATAACAGATTTCTATATTTGTTCCTGAGGTAAAGGTGAATTCTCGACAGTTACAGATGTCTGAGGATGTACGGGTCGATCTTCTTCTGGTATGGCAACAACTTCTGATTATTAAAATTCAAGATCCAAGTGTTTTAGTAAAAGAACAATAGGTTTAGGTTGGGCTTCTTGAACAGTTTTTGGTTTAGAATTAACTTCTGATTGAATGGTGATAGTGTTGCCATTATGATGTATGTGTTGTACTTGATGGAAACCCACTTGTAGTAGAAAAAGTTAGTTGTATATGGTAACTAGCTGAATCTACAGAAGAGATATCAGATGTCACAAAATGCATGACAGTATAGTTTATAGATGTGTTGAAATGCAGGGATGCTTCAAGGAATCAGTTCAGAAGGCAATTCACTCAGATGAAAGATCATAGTATAGCAGGTAAATAGCAAAGAATTACAGATCAGTCTTCATAGAATGAAGAAAGAGAGGTATACGCAGGTTCACCATTGACCAAGCTGTGTATACATGCAGGTTCATTATATACAAGTCATGTATCTGTACACACGCACTTTCACGGAAGGAAAAGTGTGAATAACATGGAAAACTAAATTTTTGGTCCAAAATATTTGACCAATGGTATTTTGATCCATGGTATTAAGGTATCTGGTCTGAGGTATTGAAACTAGGTATTTGGTCCATGGTATTGGTCCTATGTGGTTTTGGTCCATGGTATTGAGAAAGGCCTAAAACTATAAAAGGAGGAGAAGCTCATTAGGTCAAGGTGTGCAAGTATCGAATATCTATGAAGTGTGAGATATAATATACAAGTTATTGGCTGATGGTGTTGTGCTTGATCTGAACCAAGGGTGAACCTCAGCGTTTGATGAAGGATAAGATCTAATGATGTATCAAGATCTTAAGGCTTGAAGTGAATTATTTTTATGTTGTTTGATCATGTATTTGAGTAACTAACGCATGTTGTAATCTGTAAATATGATGATCTGGGTATGGCTGAAGTTTGGAATAGTTGTAATGTTTAAATCATCATTTATAGATTTGTACAAGGGTTCCCTTTAAAAAAGAAGCGTATACATGCTGGCTCTACATATCCAAGTAATGTATACATCATAAATTTGGTTTGCAGATTTGTACGTTGGTTCGCTATGAGGAAAGCGCGTATGCATGCAAGTTTAACACATGGAAGTAGCATATACCTTATAAAATATGTTTTAGTTGCTTCTATTTCCTGTTGCAGTGTTCTGGGTTGTAGCTTGGGTTCTGGTGATTGTATTCTGGTGACAACATTCTGAATAATCAGATTAATGGGTTGTCAAAGTGGTTGATCGATTCAGTTGTGGTTGGTTCAAAAGGATATTGGTTGATGCAAATATATTTGATGATTGAATGATGTTGTTGATGGATCCAGTCTGAAAATTTATGAAACGTGGTCCCTGGAAGAAAAGATAAGGCTGTAGCCTTTTGTAGGCCAGAACCTACGTACTGGTAAACATATCAACTAGTATAAGAGCTAGGGGGTTGTAGATCCCTTCTAGTAGAAGCTAGAGAACAAGCGGATGTTGTAGCCTTCTGCGGGTAGAAGCATGCATATTGGTATAAGAATGCACCAATACAAAAGTTGTAAACAAAATTTTCTTATTATTAAAAGAAGATAGAGACGACTATAGCAGGTGGTTTTCACCCACATTCGGTTTCCACCTTATATCTTGGTCTTCATGTGTGTTTATTATGTGTGATGTTTTATTTTGTTTTTACTACAGTGTTTAATAAATTCTTGATATACTAGTTAAAGTTCAATGCATGACAATTTGGGTAAATCAACAGATCTATGCATATATGCTGGTTGCATTAAGTATGGTTGTGTATACACACTAGTTCACTAAGATGAAGTAGCATATACAAATTAGTTTTGAAAATTAAATTATTGATATGATAATATTGATTCAGCCCCCCTCTCAGTATTATTTTTGTCAATTGGTATCAGAGTAGGTCCTTCAAAAGAAGCTTGATCGCTTGAAGGAAGATCCAGCATCATGAGTAATCAAGAAAGCGGGGGATCCATCAGACCACCAATCTTTTATGGGAGCAACATTGTTTATTGCAAGGTAAGAACCACAACCTATCTTCAATCACTTGGAACAGATGTCTGGGAAATCGTGGAAGGAGGATATACATTTCCATCAGAAATTCCTACAGATACGGCAGGTAAAAAGAAATATGAAACCAATGCCAAGGTTGTCGATACATTATTGGGAAGTTTGTCACAATTAGAGTTTTTAAAATTTATGCATCTCAAATCCGCTAAAGAAATATGGGAAAAAATTGTTCTAAGCTACAAAGGAGACTCTCAGAATTCAATATGAAACTCTGAAGATGCACAACGATGAATTTATAGCTAGTTACGTCTTGCGTATAGATGAGGTTTTTAATTGCATGAAGAATTTGGGTGAAGATATAAAGGAAGTTACCTTAGTTGAAAACGTTTTAAGATTCCTGTCTGCTAAATTTGAATCAAAAGTATCTGCCATAGAAGAAAAGTAAGATCTATAGACTATTACTATGACACAGCTTCATGGAATCTTAACTACCTTTGAGATGAGAAAAGGAGGTCCATCAGATGTGAGAGAAGCCGCATTCAAAGCTTCAACAAAAGGAAAAAAAGAACTCAAAGAATCAAGACATATTTCAGAAGAAGAAGAGGAAGTAAACTTTGTCAAGAAGATTTAGAGGTAAACTACCTTTCAAATGTTTTGCTTGTGATAGAGTCAGTCATTATTCTACCAAATGTTCTCATAAATATAAAAATGATAAAGGGAAGGAATCTGTAAAATGGAATAGAAAACAAAGTGTAGTAAAAAGAGCCACTATACTCATGAAGATAGCGATGGTTTATCAAATAGTGATGAAAATGAAAATAGTAATGACTATAGACTTCTGATGGCTTATGAAGATGATGATTTCTTGGATGCTTTAGATGAAGATGACCTTTATGAAGAAACATCTAAACTCAAAATTTGTTTATAAGAAAAGAATATGATTATAGATACCTTGACATACCAACTTGCTAAAAGAGAAAAACACAATGAAAAACTAGAATGTGAAATTGTGGGTCTAAGAAAGGATCTTGAGAAAACAAAAGCTCTCAATCTTACATTTGCTAAAGGATTAGAATCCTTAAATGAAATTGTCAAAGTGCAGTGCTCTCCTTTGATAAAGACATGACTTGGATATACTAAAGAAGCATCTCAATCACAGAAGTTGTCAACCTCCACTAGAAGCTACCTTGATGCAGCAAAGAGCAGTGGACAGTTTGATGATCGTCAGCAAAGGCATAAAGCAGATCACCAAGTAAATCAGGCTCAATTTAATTCAAGGATGAACAAAAGCCACAACCTACCTCAGGTAAATCATACTCAATTTGATTCAAAGGTGAATACCAATAGAAACTACAATCACTAGGTTAGTGGATTCAATAATCGCAAGAACTTATTTTATGGTCAATGTTTCTCATGTCATAATTTTGAACACAAAGCTACTTAATGTGTTGCTTACAAAACCATCATGAATAGAGAAGCATGAAATGAAAGGAATGTGACAAGGATCAACAAAATTTCCTATAATAACTTTTCTCTTCTTGAAAATGAAATAGAATGCTCAATCTCTAACAACTTTGGGCATGAAGAATCTAAATGCAGGAGTAAATTTCGGCAAATATCTCAAAAGGAGCAAACTCTGTTAAATCCAAAAATATGGAGAAAGAAAGAACCGCAAATAGAAAGATGTGGTATAGCCTTGTATGCAGAAGGACAAGAATACCAGTGGTACATCGACAGTGGATGCTCAAAACACATACCAGGTGACAAAGAGAAACTACACTTATATAATGCCTTAGAAAGGGAAAAGCGTGTCTCATTTGGAAATGACACTCATGTTGTCATAAAAGGTAAAGGCTCTGTTTTATTGAAAGAAAAAGTTAAAGCCGAGAATGTTTTGTATGTTGATGGCTTAAAGCATAACCTATTGAATGTTAGTCAAATGTGTGATCAAGGAAATGAAGTAGTTTTTCGATCAAATGGATGTGTTGTTCATGAGCCTGATACAGGAGAAACCATGATCAAAGGTACAAGAAATCCAAACAAACTATACATACTCAAGGGAGGACAACAACAATGCTACCTAAGAAAAAATGATGGAAACTGGCTATGGCATAGAATATTGGGACATCTAAGCTTTTCTCAAATAAGAAAAGCATGCAGAATCCAAGTTGTTTGTGATCTTCCAAATATCAACATTCTTGAAAATACTATATGAAAATCATGTCAATTTAGTAAGCAAATCAGATCTCACTTCATTGAAAAGGAAGGATCATCTAGTAAGCCTCTTGAACTTGTTCATACTAATTTATGTGGACCATCAAGGAAAAAGTCACCTCGTGGAGAAGAATACTTTATATTGTTCATCGATGGTTTTTCCAGAATGTGTTGGATAGGTCTTCTAAAGCATAAAGATGAAACATTTGAAAAGCTCAAAGCCTTCAAAGCTTTGGTTGAAAATGAATTAGATCACAAAATCAAATGCCTCTGATCTGATTGAGGAGGGGAATTTACCTCGGATGAATTCTTTGACTTTTGTGAACAACATGGAATAAAAAGGTAGTTCCCCATGACAAGGACTCAACAAAATGGAGTGGTAGAAAGGATGAACATAACTATTCAACAAATGGCTCGTGCTATGCTAGATGAATTTGGAACTCCTACAACCTTTTGGGGTGAAGCTGCATTCACTGCCATCACTATTCTCAACCAAGCAAATGTTCGAGTAAACAACACTCAAACTCCACATGAACTTTGGTATGGTAACTCCTACTGTAAAATACTTCAAAGTTTTTTGAAGCAAATGTTACATCAAAAGGACTGATGAAAAACATGGTAAGTTTGAACCCAGAGAAGATGAGGGTATTCTTCTTGGCTACTCTTCCCGAAGTAAAGGATATAAATGTTATAATAAAAGACTTGGGAAAATTATTGAAAGTATTGATGTTGTGGTTGATGAAGCATGCAAAAATGAAAAACAAATAAAAATCAAAGATTATGACAATGAAGAAGATGAGGATCATTTTCCCAAATCAAATCACACTGATTTTGAAGAAGAAACTGATGAAGCACCAGAAGAAGAGATAATGATAGAAGAAAAGACTCCGTTTAGGTATGTTCAAAAAAATCATCCAGAAACTCAGATTTTGGGGGAAAAAGGGGCAAGTGTGCAGACAATAAGAACCATTATCGAAGCCTCAAGCTATTTAGCATTACTATCTTCCACTAAACCTCAAAATGTAAATGAAGCATGCAGAGATGAATGTTGGGTCAAGGCCATGAATGAAGACCTTGAGCAAATTGAAAAGAATAATACTTGGGAATTAGTTCCTAGACCTCATGATAAGAATATCATAAAAACTAAATGGATATTCAAAAACAAGCTGAACAAAAATGGAGAAGTTATTAGAAACAAGCCCAGACTTGTTTGTAAAGGATATTCTCAACAAGAAGGTATAGATTTTGAAGAAACTTTTGCACCTGCTTCTAGAATTGAAGCTATAAGAATGTTTCTTTCTCTTTCTATTTTTTATAAATTCAAAGTATACCAAATGGATGTAAAATCTACATTTCTTAATGGAGACTTAGAAGAAGAAGTCTATATTGAACAACTAGAAGGATTCATTCTTAAAAATGATCCAAAACTTGTATGCAAACTCAAGAAAGCTCTCTATGGTCTAAAACAGGTTCCGAGGGCATGGTATTACCATCTTGACAAATATCTTCACCAACTAGGTTTTTCAAAGGGGTTACCAGATAGCAATCTATATACAAAGATGGACACTAATAAATTGATAATAATTGTTGTGTATGTTGATGATATAATTTCTGGTAGCAATGAAGTATCCATGAGTCAGAATTTTTCTTCAGTAATGTAGCAAGAATTTGAAATTTCCTTGCTTGGTGAGCATATCTACATTCTTGGTCTACAAGTTCAACAAAATAAAGATGGTATTTTTCGCTCACAAAAAAAATATCTCAAACAGATCCTAATAAAGTACGACATGGAAGATTCTAAACCCGTATGTACCCCAATGGTAACAGGATGCAGTCTTAGCTCAAATGATGAATCAACACTAGTACATCAACCAACTTACAAATCTATGATTAGCAGTCTGCTTTATCTAACAGGTACCCAATCAAACATCATGCATGTAGTGGGAATAGTTGAAAGATTCCAAGAAAATATAAAGGAATCAGACCTTCAGGCAGTCAAAAGGATTTTCAAATATCTTCAAGGAACACAGAACTTTGGTTTATGGTATCCTAGAGATACAAATCTTACACTTCATGCATATACAGATGCAGATTGGGTAGGAAGTGTTGATGACAGAAAAAGCAGTAGTGGTGGTGCATTCTTGGTTTAGCAAGAAACAAAGTTCAATTGCATTATCTACAGCTAAAGCAGAATATGTGGCTGCTACACACAGCTACTTCGGATGATGCAAACCTTGCAAGACTTTCAGATCACATGTACTCCACCAATATCCATTATATGTGATAATACAAGTGTCATCAGTATTTCAAAGAATATAGTCATGCACTCCAAGATCAAGCACATACCCATCAAATATCATTTTCCACATGAAAAAGTGCTTGAACGAAAGGCCAAGTTGGAGTATGTTCCCTCCAAAGAATAGGTTGCTGATATATTTACTAAACCACTACCCAGAGAGACATTTGAATATCTCGGGAAAAAGCTGGGAGTAGTTGTTGCATCATCTTGCTATTAAAACCTATTTTCTTCAGAGAAAGATGGTTATACGCAAGTTTCATAAAGCATATTCGTGTACGTACATGGTTTTTGTGGGCACAGTCACATATATGTTGGTTTAAAGAAAAGAAATGGGCCAATCTAAAAAAAAGGGGGCTCTGCTATTGTCCTGTCAATTATCTGCTATGTTTGATGATGGTTTCAATCTGCTGATAACATGTGGGAATATATCGCTCCTCATAAAGTTGTTGATAGCTTGATGTATATCTGATTGATGATGATGCTTTAATACCTAACAATGAACATGCAGAACAGGTTTACGGGGAGAACATGGTTGATGAAATTTTGGGAACTAATGATGGACATATAAAGGTTGTCAGTCTAGATGTTGTTGACAAATGCTGTTGATGATCCAGATCATATGATAGTTGTTGATGACTATCATGGTCTTGTTTAAGATATTTGGTCTCTGTTATATATGTCATGTATATCTTTTGATGTAACAGTCATGCAAAGACCTAATTTGTAACCCCATTATGCATGGGATGGATGATGTAATGTTTCTTGTTTTTTACATGTATAAACAATTGATATATCCCCACTTGGTTGGGTAGATGAGTCAAATTTTGTATATCCCCACTTGGTTGCGAGATGGATGTATGTATGAGTCATTAGTGATAGGAAGGTCATTTGTGATGTATGTATAGAGTCAGGTTCTTCTTTTAGAACATCTTTTTGCAGACTCTGCTTATGCTCAGGGGGAGAATGACCCTTTGCCCTTGATGTCAAAGGGGGAGTACGACTTGGTGTGGTTGTTGACATCAAGTCCAAAGGGGGATATTTTTGGCATTATGATGTATGTGTTGTACTTGATGGCAACCTGCTTGTAGAAAAACAAATCACTTTTATATTGTAACTAGATGAATCTACAGAAGAGATATGAGATCTGATAGAATGCATGAAAGTAGTGTTTACAGATGTGTTGAAATGCAGGGCATCTTCAAGGAATCAGTTCAAAAGGAAACTCACTCAAATGAAAGATCACAGTATAGCAGGTAAATAACAAAGAATTACAGATCAGTCTTCACGGAATGAAGAAAGAGAGGTATATGCAGGTTCACCATTGACCAAGCCGCGTATACATGCAAGTTCACTATATACAAGTAGCGTATATATACACATGCACTTTCATAGAAGGAAAAGCATGTATACCTTGGAAAACTAAATTTTTTGGCCAAAGTATTTGGTCCATGGTATTTTGATCCATGGTATTTGTCCAAGGTATCTGGTTTGAGGTATTAACCCTAGGTATTTGGTCGAAGGTATTGCTTCTAAGTGGTTTTAGTCCATTTTATTGAGAAAGGCTTAAAACTATAAAAGGAGGACAAGATCATTAGGCCAAGGTGTGCAAGTTTTGAATATCTGATGAAGTGTGAGATCTAATATGCAAGTTATTGGCTTATGGTGTTGTGCTTGATCTGAACCAAAGACGAACCTTAGCTTTTGATGAAGGATAAGATCTAATGATGTATCAAGATCTTAAGGATTGAAGTGAATTATTTTTATGTGGTTTGATCATGTATCTGAATAATTGATGCATGTTGTAGTCTATAAATATAATGATCTGGCTATGACTGAAGTCTGGAATAGTTGTGATGTTTAAATCATCATTTACAGATCTGTACATAGGTTCAATTTAGAAAAGAAGTGTATAAACGCGAGTTCTACATATCCAAGCCGTGTATACATCATAAATTTGATTTGCAGATCTGTATGTTGGTTTGAGTTGAGGAAAGTGCATATGTATGCAAGTTGGACACATGGAAGTAGTGTATACCTTATAAAATATGTTTTAGTTGCTTCTGTTTGCTGTTGCAGTGTTGTAGGTTCTAGCTTGTGTTCTGGTGACTGTATTCTGGTGACAACATTCTGAATAATCAGATTAATGGGTTGTCAAAGTGGTTGATTGATTCAGCTGTGGTTGGATCAAAAGGAGATTGGTTGATACAGATATATTTGATGATTGAATGATGTTGTTGATGGATCCAGTTTGAAAATTTATGAAACGTGGTCCCTGGAACAAAAGAGAAGGTTGTAGCCTTCTGTAGGCTAGAATCTACGTACTAGTTAACATATCAACTAGTACAAGAGCTAGGGGGTCGTAGCTCCCTTCAAGTAGAAGCTAGAGAAGGAGAGAAGGTTGTAGCCTTCTATAGGTATAAGCCTGCATACTCGTATAAGACTGCACTAATACAAAAATTGTAAACAAAATTTCCTCATTATTAAAAGAAGATAGAGACGACTACAACAGGCAGTTTTCACCCACATTGGGTTTCCACCTTATATCTTGGTGTTCATGAGTGTTGCTTATGTCTGATGCTTTATTCTATTTTTACTGCACTGTCTAATAAATTCCTGATATACTGTTTAAAGTTCAATGCATGATAATTTGGGTAAATCAACAGATCTCTGCATATACGCTGGTTGCATTAAGTACAGTTGCGTATACACGCTAGTTCACTAAGCTAAAGTAGCATATACAAATCAGTTTTCAAAATTAAATTATTGATCTGATAATACTGATTCACTACCCCTCTCATTATTATTTCCAACAGATAGGTACATGATCAACTTCTGGTTGAACAAATTTAGGTTCAGAAGTAATTTCTTGTTGATCAACTTCAGGTTGAGAATCAACTTCTTGTTGGACAACTTGGGTTACTATTGCACTAGGTTCATTTCTCGTGTCCTTGGGTAATTGTGAAGATTCCACTTCAGTAACAGATGTGCCAATAATTGTAGGAGTAACTAGGGTCATAGTACTTAACGGTATAGGTGCTTCTAGTAATTCAGATGAAGAACCAGAAGTTTGTGCAGTACTGGATTCAGTCAAACGAGATCGCTTTGACTAGATAGGTATAGCTTCAGGTGGTAAAGGTAGTTTACTCGCTGTCCTCCATGAATGACAGGGTAAGGGTTGATGTTCCTCCACAAACTGATTGATTTTATTACAAAAAAGAAATAAACAAAAAGGGGTAAGGTAGGCAAAAGGATTACCAAGCAACTGTGAACTGTAGAATACCTCCCAGCGAACTAAGAAGAATGGGCAGGTAATCTCCCTAAATGTTGTGTTCGATGTATCACAATGTACAAGGAAACTGACTCGGTTACCTAAGGATGGATAGTAGCCTAATGTAGTCCTCCAATATATACCCAAAAGTATGTGGAGGCCCAATCTATGTTAGCGTTGTCTAATGCCAAACCTCACAGTGAGAGCATTCCTCTATACTTTACGTATTGTAAAACCACCCTATATACCCGAAGGTACGTGGACAAGCTACGATATACTCACGTACGTGGAATGAGGAATCACACTCGAAATGTTTCACAGACAATTTATTGACAACTGCTATGTTTTATGACATCGGAACACATCTCTAGCCTAGAACCTCTAAATGTTTTGCATTAGGTGACAATGCTCCATTACGTTAATTGAGATTAATTTTAAGTTAATTTTGATTAAGAGTTTGTCTTTCAAGGTTCAATTCTTGATGTCTTTGAAATTCCTAGAACGAAACTAATATGATAATCATTCTTTCCATTTGATTTTTAACAATGAAAACCTTAACTACAAGGGATAGAGCAATCAGAATGTTTGACCAAAGAACAAAGAGCACATCTAATGCAATTTTCCCTAAACTATTCCTATAAGCACACACAAACATTTCAATGCACGATGCAAGTTTTTCTTTTCAATTCCCTTAATGTTGAGATGAAAAAAAGGAAACTAATGCACACACAATCAATCAATCATTTTGCAAAGAATGAAGACTTTTACAACGGTTCCTTTTCAAAAGAAATGAAGACTTTTATGACACTTTCTTTTCAGCGAATATTAATCTACTATAAGCTAGCTTTGAAAAAGAATTGATAATGATAAATAAATAATTTAAGAAACACTAAAAAATCAAGGCCAAAGTAGGGCTAGGAAAGGAAATACAAATTGATTTCAGAGACACAACAATCATTGATCTTTCAGCATGCAAAAACATGAGGGAATTAAAAAAAAAAACAAAGAAAAGGTGGAATTTTTTACCTAAGGAGGATCAACACAGCCCTAAATGGGAGATAGTGCACTTCAGAGCATTGTCATCAAGCCAATGGTGCTCTCAAGTGCACTACATCTTGATGAAGCCTGTGTTGGTGCCAGAGAGGCCATTCAAGGGACATTCAAGCACAATTTTTTACCAAAAAGCACTTCAAAAAGGATGAAATAAGATCAATGGAGGAAAGTAAAGTTTACTAGGGTGTAATAGGATGAAGGTAAACTACCCAGGACGATGATCTTTCCCTAATGGAGTCACTAATTTGTTATGTACAATTTTGTATCTACGGACAAACACAACTTCCCTAAGTGGGTAGCTACACTAAGAACAAGATATTTAAAGAGTTTAACCTTTTTCTATAGAAGATAAATAAGACAATGGACCTACTTGTTATCTTTCACTTCCCTTTGTCTCCTTTGAATAGCTCCCATCACTCCTTCTCGAATACAATCTGCTCGATAAGTACCTACAATCATAAACATAATAGAAAAACCAATCAAAGCAAGAGATCTATCTACTATAAGAAAATGGAATCAAAATAATTTACACATATAATCATTATACATAAAAACAAGAATATGGGAAAAGGTGTAAACAACTTGATTAATTAGAATGAAGAGTTACAACAAAATATGTTCGATCCCATGTCATTCATCCAGCTTGAGTTCCATCCTCCATCACACCAAAAGCACAAAACTTCAGTAGCATAACAATACTTTCTTACAATCTCAAACCTCAAACCAACAATATCTCCTTACAAATTCTCAAAGTCCAACCCCTAATTACTATAATGAGTGGTTAATTTATAGGGAAATGGAGGTGGTTTTTCATAAATTGGACATTGAATGGACTTCTAATTTGGGAGTTAATTTCCATGGAGGAAGGGATGAGAGGATAGGATGTTATTTGATTGATTCCCTATCTAATTCTGGGCTCATAGGAGAGGATAAGAGGTGGGAATCTTCTAGAACGGTCTAGAATGTAGGAATATTCCCAGAACCCTATGAAGATTTCCCTCAGTCTCGTCCAACGCAGGTCAAAATGGGATTAGGTGTTCTGCAGAGTAGGATTGAATGGGCCTAAGTGCTCTGCAACACATTTACCCCTGACCAAGGCTACGTTGGTCCCTGAAGGAGTCATTTCAAGATGTCTTTAGGCTAGGAAACTCTGAGGAATGAAGGTATTCAATGTGATGACTTTTCTAGGGCATGTAGCAACTGAATTAGGGTTTGATGAGCCCTAAATGTACTGATCTAAATGATGGGAGTGATGTGCCCAAATAGACCTGAACATGGACGTAGATTGAGATGAATCTATAGGGGAGCATAGAGGGAGTCAAAGTCGAGAAGAGAGATAGAGGGGAAATAGGAGAGAGATATAGTCATAGTCAAAGAGTGAGTGATGGGAGAGAGGTAGAGGGAAAAGTTGAGGGAGTGAGGGAGAGAGGGAGGGAGGAGAGGGATAAGGATAGAAGGAGAAAGTGATAAAGGTAGAGAAAGTGGTTGAGTTAAAATAGGAGAATGAGAAAGGGAGAGACAATTTGAAAGGTTGTCATTGGAGGTATAAAATTAGTGAATGAGGGTGGGATAGAGAAAGAGATGTAGTGGGAGAGAGGTGGGTGGTATTTAGGGAGGGATGGGCATAAGGAAGGATAGAGAGAGATAGAGATAGAAATGAATAAAAACATTTCCTCTTTTAATTTTGATACCATTTGTAAATGATGAAATCCTTTGAACATAGTAATGCAGACAATTAATTTCCTACGCTTATTTGACACCCAATATACATATAAACCTAATTTCCATGCCCCAAAATTTAATTATCCAAAACTGTTGATTAATCGATTAATAAGTATTTTCATGCGTGAGGGAGGTATGTAGAAGAATTTTGTAGATGGGAAATTTATACGTAGGGATGGAACATCATGGAATATAGTTTATGTCCCTTTCTCACCATACCCATTCACCTACACAACACTTAATATTCACATGCGTTAAAAAGACATTTCATTCAATATTTCATGATAAGTTTTTAAATGGAAAATGTGAAATCACAAATGCACATAGTATTTGGGAACCTTTAACACCAACATTCGTGTTTTCTAGTTTTTAAATGATATAATTTTTTCCACAGATTTGTTGCATTCAAATATCAAATAAAGTGATCCCATGTTGACATAATCTGATATACACGGAAACCAAAATTTTTATGTCACAAAGGGGAAATGAAAATGTAACTGTACAGCATTATGAATCATTGAATCATCTCCATATCAAATATGACAAGCCCTGATCGATCCATCCTTAAGGGGAAATGTATTTGGAGATGCAAAACAATACATTAAAGCTTATGTTCCTTTCTTTGCACACACGTTCTACCATACAACACTTCTTTCTCATACACATAAAAAAATACTTTATTTAATATTGGATACTAAGTTTTTTCTCAAATTTAAAATAATTCCATGTTCATAGAATAAATTTCTTTTTGGACCCTCATTACTCATTAACTGGTTAATAAGTACTGTCATACTAGGGGAAGGTGTGTGTAAGGAGGACTAGAAAATTACAACAGAACATTTATGCTCCTTTTTCTGCACACCCATTCTGCCGCACAACACTTCTTTTTCACACACATTTAGAAGACACTTAATTTAATATTACATAATAATAAGTAATTAACTCATAAATGTGGAATAAGAAGTGCACATAGTATTCAAAAACCTTGAATAACATGATTCATTGTTCTAGCTTTTAAATGATCAAAGTTGTTGAACAAAGTTTAGAAAATCGCATGTCTATTATAATATAAAGCAAGCCCATGATGATCTGCCCTTAAGGAGAAATTTATTTAGAGTTGTAGAACATTACACATTAAATTTTTTTGTTCCTTGATGCACACACTCGTTGTCTCGAACAATACTCGTTTCTACATGTGAGGCTTCATTCAATATTGGATACAAAGTTTTTATTTAAAGTTAAAATAACTGTGTGTTTGTGATATAAGCTTCCCTCTACACCTCCATTCTCCTGCACGTATCCCCTCTTCCACACATCCTTCATTTCACATGAATTCACAACTCTACGTAACTATTCTCCCACACAACTAAATCTATAAAATATTAAAATGAAAAACAATTAAAAATTAAATAAGAAATAAACACGCTAGAAATACATGTCTTATTGTCACTATTATAGCTCTAACCGAAGAAATGTGTGGCTTTGTGAAATCAAGATCCCTTTGCATGACCATTCTCTTGGAGTACATTGTGGGGAAAAAATGTGTTACTTGTTTTGCACAACTTTTCTCCTGCATAAGACCTCTTTGTCACACACACTAAAAGAAAATTTATTTAATATTTGATAATAAGTATTTAATTCACAAAATTAAGTTCACAAAATGAAAATACTATTCAAAATTCGTGAGTACAAAGGTTGACACTTTCTACTTTGATACCATTTTTAAACAATCAAAGCCTTTGAACGTTGTAATGAGGATAGTTAATCAATTATGTTTATTCCACTCCTGATATACACGTAAACCAAACTTCCCATGCCCCAAAAGTTACAAAAGAAAAACCTCTCATCAATCGATTAATATATATTTTCATGTGTGAGGGAGGAATGTAGAAGATGTTTCCGAATGAGAAATTTATACGAAGAACTAGAGCATCATGGAACAACGTTTATGTTCATTTCTTTGCATACCCATTCTCCTAAACAATACATCTTCTTCATACACATTAAAAATAAAATGGTTTTAATATTTCATAATAAGTATTTAATTCAGAACTATGAAATCACAAATGCGAATAGTATTCAAGAACCTTGAATACCAACATCAGTTGTTTCTAGTTTTTAAACGATATATTTTCTGGCATGGCTCTACTACATTATAATATCAAATAATACAAGAACACATCAACATAATATGATATATACAGAAACCAATTTTTTCATGCCCCAAAGGGGAAATGTAATAAGAAATGCAGAGTATTAGAAATCTTTAAATCATCCTGATATCGAATAAAACATGCCAACATCGTTCCACCCTTAAGGGGAAATGTATATGGAGCTGCATAACATTACAAATTAAACATTATGTTCCTTGCTTCACACTCCCATTCTCCTGCACAACACTTCTTCAGATGCATTAAAAAGAAACTTAAGTATGTGAAATAAGAAATGCACATAATATTCATAAACCTTGAATACTAAGCTTCATTGTTTCTAGTTTTTAAGCAATCAATTTTATTCAACATAGTTTGTAAAACTGTGCTTCCAATATCAAATAAAACAAGCCCACGTAAATTCACCATTAAGGGGAAATGTATCTGGAGATGTAGAGCAATACGAATTAATGTTCTTTTCGTTCCTCTTCACATCCATTGTCCCACACAATACTTCTCACACTCATTAAAAGGAGCTTCAATTGATATTGGATACTAATATTTTGTTTAAAGTTAAAATGATTTTGTGCCTGTGAAATAAATCTCTCTTTTGCACCCTTGTTTTCCAACGCATACCCCCTCTTTCGTACATCATTCATTTTTCACAGATTCACATCTCTATCAAATTGTTGTCCTGCACAAATAAATCTACAAAAGTTTAAAATGAAATAAGAGATAAATGCACTAGCAATACCTAGCTTACCTTTAGTGTTAGAGCACTAACTGAGGAAACACCCCGCCTCCCTCCTGTTCATATGTAAAGGAATTTCTCAGATCATTCTGTCAATGGCATTCTCAAAGCACTCACCAACAGAAAGGCCACTCACAAAATAAACGTTTTTTAACTACTTTCCAAGCATTTACAAATACCGAGAATAAAAGTCCCTTCAGAAGAGGAATTATTTCACATCAACGCTCATTCAAGCAACGGAAAACTGTAAATAAGATTTCCAAAAATTATAAATTTATTTTTGAATTTATAGAAAAATAGGAAGATTTAGCATTTCCCAAAACTTTAGTTAAAATTGTGGATTTTCAGAAAAATAATCAAGATTCAACGAACTTTGGCCACAAGATGAGTGGTATAGTCCATGTTTAGGTAAGGACTAATAACAATTTCAATAGTTTTAAATTGTTATTTTGGTGAAGAATGCATGCACATATTTTGATAAGAACACATTGAAAAGGTTAAAGGTATAAATTGTTTAATCACTTTTAAGCAAAGAATAAAAAATATTAAATGTTTATTTATTTATTTTAAAATCATAGTTAAGTTAGATATCCTGATATTACTTTGTTTATGAGACAAGGGTAAGTTATAAATTTGAGAAGCAATTTTACTAGTTAAGCATATTTTTTAAGACAGGTTTGCTTTTACAACCATCATGTACATGATGTTTGATATTTATTTTTACCATTGTTTAAATATCATGTATTCTATGTCATTTTCATAATTTTTTTGTTGTGAATATCAAAGATTTTTTTTTTGTTAATATAAGTTTTGTGTCTTGTGCTATCACTAAATTTTCAATTATAGCCCGAGCATAAAATACGATTCAACAAAGTAATATCATAGATGTTAATTTAACTTAGTAAAGATCAAGTATATTTAATCATGTTCATTTGTAGTGTCAAACTACCCAAGTATTTGGTGCAATTATGTATACTCAGTGTTTATGTATTTTCAAAGATTTTAGAGATGTTGTTGAAACATTCTCAAAAAGGTCTCAAGTAACTTGGTCAAACCTATTAACCATAATGTATTTTAAATAGGAACAATCAGTCTCAACTTTTAATGCAATGAGTTGGACTAAAAAATTACCTTAAAATAATAAAACAATATTCAACCCATTTTTAAATACTATTTTGAAAGGATTTTAACATTTCATGAAATCACAATATATAGGGCATGCATTTTGAAGAAATTCATAATCTTTAAACTAGTAAGAAGGTCAAAATTCCCCTGCTCACACCCCCAACATCTGAAATGCCCAAACCTAGTTGCTTTGAGATTCAAGTATCAATGTATATAATGCATGAGATGAATGGTAACCACACCTTTGATGTTTAATAAATTAAATAAATAGACCAATTCTATTAAAAATGGGATCTATCACTAGAGTATCAATTGCAAACAACCTTCAATTGTTTTCTCAAAATCAAATAAAACATTGTTTCTTCACTGACACAAACAAGAAAAGTTAGTATTATTTCTATTTGACAACTAAAATTCCTTTCAATTTGATTAGTCTATCGATATACCATATCAATGGCACTTTAAGCTCTAGGCTTGTGTATATACTGCATGGTTGCGTGATGTGAGTGGAGATAGAGATGGGATTTTTCGAGTCCCGACACTAAGAGAATAGTTTGTGCTTATCTTGGACCCTGATCTCGGGATATTAGTATTTGGGGCACCATTTATGTTGATGAGTCTCAACCAACAATACTATTACTTTATTATTTACTTTATTTTCTTCAATCTTATTTGGAATCGCTTTTATATGTGTTTATATGCTATTATTTTTTATAACTCATGGGTCAATGATGATTTGAAAAATCAAGTAAACATCATCATTAATTTGCAAATTTGAAAATAATACATATTTGATGTTTAAATATGTAAAATAATATATGTGTGTGTATGTGTGTGTCAAATTTAACACAAGACAAATGACCCACCTCAATCAATTTAAAAATCATTAAAAAAAAAATCATATTTAAAATATTACATCAAAAAATTATAAATCTAATTATATATATATATATATATATATATATATAATATATATATATATATATATACAATATTTAGTTTGAAATAAAAATAATTTAACTACCACTAACCCATGACAACAATTAAACTTTTTAAATAAATAAGGAACAAACTATAAAGAAGTGAATACATTTTTCTATAAAATATTATTAATAATTTGTAAAGAATAAGCATCTAATCTCTCTTTTCATGAATGAGAGGTTACTAAAATGGGAGGTTACTAAAATATCTTACTTTTTATAGGTTGGGAAAACATATCATAACTCACTTGTGAAAGAGCAGTGAGGACAACCATATTTAGTTGCTATCCACGAATGCAGGCTAACAAAAATCTCTTACTATTTCTACATATACTAGTAATATTAGAAAATTAACAAAATTTATAAATGTTTTAAAGCGCCTTTGACCTTTTATTATTTTATTTTTAATAATAGTTTCTTTTGTACCCTAAAATACTTTAATCAAAACTTAACACACTTCAATCAATACCATGAATAAAAATGCTCATAGTTTCAAAATTTTATTATTATTATTATTATTATTTTTAAATTTAATTCTAATCAATATGAAACTAAAATGAAAATTTAGCTTAAACATATGTTCACAACATTCCTCTTTACTCTTTTATATGTTTTCCTCAGCCAACCTTGTTTGCGGTGGAGTTCAAAGGGATGGGAGGGGAGCAAGCAGATTAATGGAGGTATTTAAGTAGCTGTTGATCAAATCAACATGACCATTGCATCATTCGTCAGAAAACCCTAACTTATAACATGCATGGCATGAGGATTGACTACAGTTACCAGAGAGAATGCATAGATTGTTTGGAGGTGACTGAGGAGGCAAAATAATACATCGGTAGTGATGAAAAAATTTAGAGCATATTGGTAGAGTAATCATCATTGTTGGGGGAGTGGATTGGTTTCAATCTCCACTCACACTCGTGTATCTTCTCATATCTTTGGCGAGCATAGAATGTGTAGGGTGTTGGGGTTATGAATGATATTACCATGGATATTGAGAAGGATAGTTGTGGTTATAAGTTTTCTAGTCTTTCTATATCAAGAGCTAGTTTCTAGTTTTAGGCACCCTTGTTTTTTCTTTGATGTCGTCAACAACGGGTATTTTATATGCCCTTCATATTCTTGAATATGCCTACATTTCCTTTCAATAAGCTGGTGAAACTAGGGATTTTGATTTTGATTTTCAGTGCCATTTTCTTCCTATACTTTATATTTATTGATATCTTATAGGATTCTCATTATAGGTCCTAATTTAATATTTTTTATGATTGAACATGAAATTAACCATTATTCAATCAAAAGAGTCTAGTAGTGATTATGTGTCCTCAGACGCCCCCTCGGAAGAAGTTAAATAACTTCTAATTGGTCTTTACTAAACCATATATGGATTTCAGATTTCGGCGTTATTTCAGGTGGTGGAGGTGCTTTGGTTGCTGGTGTTGCTGGCGTTGTTAATTATTTCACTGTTATGAGACTGTGTTACTTTTTACCTCCCCTCACTTAGCTCTCTGGTCATGACTTTCGGGTGGTAGATGTGTGATTTTTTCTGATGATCGAAATTTTCCCAATTTTTCCACTTTCAGTCTCTCCAGTGCCCTTCCCATGGCCTCTTTTCACTTTCCTAGATGATTTTTCAATGCTTTTCCATATAGGCATGTATTTTGTGTTAATCAAGGAAACTGGTCTCAAAGCACATTCTTTGGGCTCTCCATTTTTGGAGTTCTAGTGTCTGACTCTAGCAATTTTTATCAAGAGGCAATCTTGATATTTATGCTATGGTCCATTTTTTGACCCTCCATTAATGAGGTGTGATATTTTCTGAATATTTATTATTATTTTTATAGGGGGTTGATCCTGGTTGACACCTTTCTTTAAAAGGTGGTCCCTCTCTTTTTTTCGTGGACCGCGCTCTAATTTATTCTTATTTTTATTCCTTGAGTATGTATTCTATGGTCTTGTGATTTCATACTAAATGATTGGGTAAAAGGTACTAGAGGATATTTCTTTGATTCTTACTAAATTAAGGTATTGTGATATTTACCCACCTATTCGAGGAGTTGGGATACCAAATTTCCTGGCCTTTGACACATAGCATGGGGGATGGATGATTTGGAAACTAACATATCATGACAGGAGGATTTTATCAAGGCCACTGTGGAAGCTGAGTTGGCTTTTTTGAACTCAAAGTCTTCCTCGCACCTACTTTTCCCATCCATTTTGCATGCGAGACATCTGGTCACTAAATCACTTCCTCATGCCCAAAATATTCTACCCTCCTCTGATGGACAATGTGTTCTTCCCTAACAATGTTCCTGGTATTTTTTTTGTGGGAAGACTATAAAAAAATTACCCAAACAAAAAGTCCTGTATTTTGGTCATGATATTCTATGGTATCGAGTGTCTAGTTTATAGAAGAGGACCTTGGTGGGTCGATGGTTCTATGTAGATTTTTTTGAGGGAAACATGCAGGATTGGGTCAAATCTAGATGTGATTCTTGGTTATATCTGAAGGTTAGTAACCCGATGAACTTTTGCTTTCACCTCCATATCCTTCATCAAGATGATGTTGAGTGCATACTCAAATCCTCGTGGGTGCATGGACATGGCTTACTTATTCTTCACAATTGGTACATTAGGTTTAATCCTCTTCTTGATAATCCTCATAATAATCTCTTTTGAGATAAAATATCATGGTTTCCTCTTGATTTTTGGGCTAGGTGAGCTCTGGAGGACATTGGCAACACGGTGGGAAAATTTGTATATTTGGACCCAAGTTGTATGGGAGCCAGTGGCAAGTGGATGGCGTGTATTTTTGTGGAAATCAACTTAAAAGTTGGCCTTTATAAACACATAAAATTAGAATGGGGTCCAATTAGACTCAATTAGTACCTAGATTATTTGGGCATCCCCTTCCACTCTCCTTTTTTCCACCAAATAAGTCACCTCCTAGATAGATTACCTCGATGTAATAATTCTTCCTCTAAGGGATTGCGTCTTTCAAGTAGGAGAGGACATGCTAGTTGAGCTCAGCCAGATCTAGATCTACATATAAAAGAAAAAGGTAATGTTCCTCTTAATCATTTGTCTCATTTTTTTTCCCTACTCCTCTACAGTCTCTCCTCCACACTCCCCTGTATCATATCCCATTATTAAATAACATCCTAAATCGAGTTGTGTGACTTCTCTTGGTGAGGGGCCTCAACAAACCTGTGGGCCTTCCCCTTTGGTCCTTGTTCCCACTCTGGTGCCCCCTTTGTATTGAAATCCCCCCGTCCCCCCCCCCCGCTAGTGTCTCATGAGTTACTTCATTCTAGGAAATCTAATGAGTTGTTGTAGGTATCCTCTTCTCCTAAAATATCAGTATTGTTAACACCAAAAAATAATACAGATGTTTGTACAATCCAGAATATGCTAAAACACATTCAAAATAATGCACAAGTGAAGATTTTCCAGCTAAATACATCATGTGGTTTAAAAAAATTAATTTATCCTAAGGTCTGAAGTTTAAAAATATAAAAAATTGAGGCCGCCACAACTATTGTTTTGATAGCCACGCATGCATAGAATATTCGTAAAAAGCGGCGTGGTCAAGGAAATGGATGACCCAGTGATTTTGGACCACTCCACATGCTTGGAGCCAATTCTATTACATGATCTCAGTCCAATACAATAGAATTTGAGTTTTCTTGAAGATATGTAGCCCTCAATGGAATCATCTTTTCCTACTCTTGTGTCATTATCATGAATGAAACAAGAGGGGGAATATGGATTCAAATATTCTACATAAACAGGTCATGGGAGAGCCAAAATATGAGACATTGTTTTGCTGGCCAAATTGCTATCAGAGCAAACCACCATCCCATTGTTGAAGCCAAAGAAGGGAAGAGAACTAGCATGTTGGCTATATTGTTTCTAAGCAATCCATCATATTAGTGAGAAAAGAGGGACCCAACATTGGAGAGTCTTCATACTTGTTTTGAGAGAGAGGAGAAACTTGCAAAGAGATTGAGTGAAAGCACCCTCTTGCTGAGGATTTTTTAGCACCATAGCTCAATGAATTCTCTTCAAGTGTCTAAGATTCATCTATTGTATTTAACCTCTACTAGCAACAACCAATAAAGAGATATTTTTCCATTATTTTGTTGACTTGTTTTCTCCATTAAGCATTGTTTATTTATTTACCTCTTTGTTTTAGTTTGTGTTTATGTATGCATTATTTCCACAATTTACAATGTTCTGTTTATCTAAGTCTATCCACTAACAAAACCAATTCTACATGTGATCCTTTGCAGGGAACAATCGCTTATTAAGGAGGTGTCTTTTGGTACACCATTTCCACAAAAACCCTACCAAAGAAATGGCAAACATACTATTGTCTTTTCATTAATCTAAATATTGTGTTTGTAGGTCCTTCTCTCTACATAACTATTTTATAATGCACTCAACACCTCTCTAGAATTTTTGCAGGACCTCAAGGACCTCTTCTAAGCCCACCAAATTGAAATTTTCATTTTCTTTGCTTGCCCATGTGGATTTTTTCTCTGACAGACGTGTGTGCAAGCATGTCTATGGATAAACCTGCACAGTCACCAAAAAGAAAAAAAATAGCGTTGTATTTTGTCTTTTCTCAGGCGATTGGGAGCTGTTAGTGAATTTTCTTCACCTCTGCATTCTATATTTTCTATTTAGTATGCCTAGTTTCTTTACTAAGCTTGATTGGTAGAGAAATTAGAGTATTTTACATTTTTATTTGTAATACAGACATAGCTGAATTAGGGAGATAAGTAAGTGGCCAAATTCCACAAGTCTCTCAAACTATTTTGCTAAATTTTTCCACAAATCACATAGCTTAATTAGTAAAGGAGTAAATGGCCCATCATCCACAAATCTTACTACTAACCAACGAATTCATTTTTTCATTTTGGGACTAGGATAAAGTGTCATTATAGAATGTAAGTAATCTTTTCTTCCCTTGTGCCTACTAGACAAACCTGGGTTTTCAGATGAAAACTTTCTTAGAGCATTTGAATTTCCATCTCCCTTGTTGAGATTCAGATAGTCTAATAGGAAAAGAGTAAGTGGTCCATGATCCAAACCATATTTCTTTTTCAATGCAAGGAACAATAAAAAATTAGTGTAATTAGAAGGATATTGTAAAGGATCAACACATATCCACATATTACCACACTTTGTATGTTGACTTGCACCACACACTAAGATTTTGTAAGATTTGTACTAGAAGACATCCAGTTTATGGAAATTTGTGTAATTAGTTTATTTTTTCTTACAAAATCACTCCATAAGTGATTAAGACTCCTTAAAAACAACCATAACGTGGACCCACTAAGTTTCCCCATAGGGGCCACCAAAAAATTTATAGCTCAAGTTAGGACCATTGGGGATAGACATCTCATAAGCCACCATGGTCATGTTACAATTTTGAAATAGAGTTTTTGACATCGTATAGAGCTTAAAATCCTTCAATCATCCCATGTAAAAGAATACTTGAGCATGGTAGAGACCCGATTCACAGGGGGTTTGACTTAGGTCCAGCATGTGTGGTACTCTTTGGGGCTACCTGGCCCATCTAGTGCTCAAGACTAGTAATTGACTACCAAGAATCTAAAGACTTCAATGGTCAAATGGGAAGACGGTATTTTAGTGGCCAAAATCTTGGGCATCCTTTCTCCATAGGTGACAATGCATGCAACACTTGAGCCTCATTTCCATTACCTTGGTTGATTCTTTGGTTGTTGGAGCACATTGCTAGTTATTTCGAGATGTTTTCATAGAACCCATTAGAAGATATCTCTGCAAGGCCCAGTTACTTTGAGAGTGGTAAGAACGATTAGGTTTGCATAGGATTTTTTATCATACACAATAAAAAAAAACTAGTTTTTTGTTTGATTGATCACATAGCTTGATTATAAAAGGAAAGTAACCATTTATATTTTTGCTTTTGTTTTATGTCTGTGATATCACTGCATTGATATTTATCTCATTCCCTCACCATGCACAAAGTAGCATACACTCTAAACAATGCCATAGGGGACTCCACTACTCCTCGTTGATCTAGACATTTTTTAAACCTCCCCCATTATTGGGAGTTGTGCGAGGATTCCCGCAATTTAGGTGTAGAGGATGTCACACAACCAACATTATTGGATCTTCCTTTATTGTTGCATATTTTCTCGGGACCTCTCTCCTTTGAAGTACACCCTTCACCACCCTAGAAGGGTCCCCACATGCTACCTGTTTGGGGAGCCCACACACCACTCCTCCAGAGGTCTGTGAGACACCCATTAAGGTAGTTCTCCAGAAACTTCCCCACAGAGGACCCCTTTGCATATAACTATCCAAAATTGTTTCACGATGGAGGATAACTCACAAATCCCATTCTTAGCTTCTTTAAACCTACCAGATTTAGGCAAGCTAACTAATGATATGGTCGCCCATAGCGAGAATTGTATAGCTATACCCACCAAGATCCCTTCGAACATTCCAAAGTTTGAAGGAAAATAAGGTGAAAACCCAGGAAACCATGTCATGAATTTTCACTTGTGGTGTTAATCTAATAGTATCATCGATGATACTATTATATTGTGACTATTTCAATGCACTCTCACTAGGCCTGTACTGAAATGGTACATTGATCATCATTCTGCATCACATAGAAAATTTAGCTCACTAGCTACAACTTTTATCACCTTCTTCCAGCTCCTGATTCGCCATGATTAAGGCCTGAAACCCCTCCCCACTTAAAAAAAACACCAGATACCCACATTTTGGATGATATACATAAATTGTGGAAACGTTGTAGCCTTTACAAAGCTCAGAATAAACATACAGACCTCTTGGGCATGTTTTTGAGATCCCTCACATCGGATATCTTCAAAGACTTGAAAAATTCAACCTTGCATAATGAGGAAGAATCCTTTGGTAAATCTTAACAGTTCAAGCTTATCTACACCCAGTCTAGGTACATTTATCATGTGGTTCTAGATGCCCTTCACCTACAAACTTATAAAGAGACACTAGACGCATCTAATGATGTTGATAGATTGATGGGGTCCATAACCCAAAACCAAATCAACAACAAATATTAGTACCTTGGATACTCGTTCAATGGCCAAGAATTTGATGGTATACATAAATCAGCACGATTGCAACATGCACCCTGTCAATCCACACTTATGCAAAATACGGTCAGTAGGGTTAACCAATATCACCCCCCTCAGGGAGGCTCATATCCTCCCCCATAGGGAAACCAATACTACTCTTGGAGTACAGACATAATTCCCTCTTCCCAAAATACATATACTAATCAAGGACAAGGAAAACCATTATTATACTTTCCCCACACAACAAGAAAATAACCGACCAACAAAAATTAAAAAAAGGGTTAATCTAGTGCAACCTTCTCTCGCTTCACAACAACAATCAGAAGAGTAGCTAAATATAGCTACCACCACTAATGTTGCTAAGTAAAAATCTGAAAAAAACCAAAGGGGGAATCTAAACAACGGGGAAACAACCACTAGAAACCCACATGGGCACCGGGAAGGGGCAACCCTAACCGGAATAAAAACCTAGGATCGAACAAAAATAACCCACAAAACACTACAACAAAAAAGGTTATTGGTGAAGGTCATGCCTATTGGTTTCTATGGGGCTGACCGAAGTTCAACATTAATTAGCCAAACAAATCCCTACACTATTGGCCCTTTCGACATCAACCCGTGAAGCATAGACCGAAGTCTCACTCAAAGCAGTATGGGGGGATGCTGGAATGAAGTTTCCGCACCCTCAAATGGTTGTGATGTCATTTTTTTCCTTCTATTCCTACCTTCGCGCAGGTCACTTAGTTCTAGGGCTCTCTCTACCTAACCCCTTATTCCTTCCTTCGATACCCCTGCAAAAGGGGATGGCTGACCTTCGTGCAGCTCTAACCCTCGATCTAGACACTTTTGCATTGCTGAGGCAGCGTCTCGCACAAATTTTCAAGTTATCTTAACAAGATTACTTGCCTTATTAGATACTCATACTTAGCACCATGTAAATAGATATTCATAATTGCGTTCAGTTATCCAACATAATTATACACATTCATGCATCACATAAGCGTTATAAAGGAAATTCATACATAAAATGATAGGATGCATTTATCTAAACAAGACACGAAAATTGCAGAACACTTCTCTTTATTGATGTCTCCTAAGTGATTACAAACTCTATCCACCCTGCGTACACAGCTGCAGGGGTCCACGCACTTAGCTACGGACTTCTACCCTAAGCCTCTGTACACTCAACTGTAGAGCACATACCTACACTACGATCCAAAACTTAGACCTTTTACTACAAAGCTATTACTCTCTTTTCATGATTCTTCTCTTTATATCTATAAAACTACGTAGAGCTTGGCTCTTTTTATACAATCCTGCTCATAGCTGACTTTACTTTACAAAACTAAGGGCAGACAACCCTTTATGACTAATGACACCTTCGTGCTCCGCGACCACAAAATGTGGAGTCTTTATAAGTTTATTACAAAAATTAACCAAAACATGGGCTTTTAGTCCGAAAATGTCCTTTGGGGATCCTATTCCCGACAAGCCCGCAAAAAAACATTGTGACTCACCCTCGACTCAATTGGTAGGAATAAAGATCTTTGTATGAAGCCCTTCTAGCTTGACTTGTATGACCTCAACCTTAGCCATGCACTGAGCTACCCCCTGCTTCATGTCTTCTGTTGTCTGCTTAGTCAGTGCTCCTACGCTGTAGGCACGAAGCTTTTGCTGCATCGCTTGTAGAGTCATAATCTTCCCTTCGATAGATCATGTCACTATGTAAGCCTCATCCATCTAGGGCTTTAGTCTTTCCTTCAACACTACTTCCTTATGCAGTGGTGCATCCACCTATTCCTTCAGCTGCTTGGCCTCCTGTAGCTTGGCTAGTCTCTTTGTCAGTCCGACGGTTCACGTTGTGCCCTTAACCTCATCATAGCATTGTTGTAGTTCACACGCTTCGATATCTAGCCATTGTACATTGGGGTCCTCCTACAAGCTGGTTAGGACATCAAATGACTATTCAAACAATTGCGTGTAGTCTACTACTACACCATCCAATGTCACTACTTCTTCTGAGATAGGGGCTGCCCACTGTTCCTTCACTTTCATCAGAGTTGAAGGCTGGATGCTCAACTGTAACTCTGTAATTTGTAGGTTCAACTCCAACTAAACCCATGCCATTTCAGTTCGAGTGTCACACACCCTTGTGGCCAGCTTACGAATACGGCATACCTCGTACACGACCTGCATAATCCGCTTGCTTTCATTGGTCACCTTAGTCTCAACGACAGTGGTATAATTTCTTTGTAAGTCCATCTGCTCATTATTCATCTGTTGTTCACTGACCACCTAGAGGGCGCGGTGCTCATGGGCCCTCAGCTCTACAATCACTCTATCTTACAAGAGGTGGAGTGCTTCTTGTGGGAGAGTTGTTAGGTTCAACCCTACTTCCTTTAGGGTGCTGACAGTGGGTCTGTCAACCTCATTCTATGTGGTTAGTGCTCCATCGGGTAGCACTATCACACTAGAGGCCTTCCTGCACAGCATATTGACAACCTCTAAAGTGTTGATAGCTAGGCTAATAGACACCATGCTAGCCTGTGACACATAGATTTGTAGCTCCTGCAAACCTGTCTGGATAGCCCCCAGGATGATCTTTTGTTGGTGCTCAGATTGTTGAAAAGCCTTTGCGGTGACAACCCTCACTCTGTCATCGATATCATGTAAGTCACCCTCTATTAATGTGATGTAGTCTAGTGAGGTCTTGGTTGACTTTGATTTCATTCTGGGACCTCCCTTCTCCACCTCTGTTGGGTGCTTGATGCAAGAAGGTGTCTCTTGAGGGTTTGCATCATGTTGTTTTGTCTCCTCCTCTGTCTCAGGTGAAGGAAAAAATGCGCCTTTATTAGAGCCCCGCTCTATCCTTCCTGTCGGCTTCCCTGTTGTGTAGCCTCACACTCTTCTTGGGCCTTATCAACAACCTCTGCTTTCCTCTTCTCAACCATCTATGTCATCTTAAGCTTGGCCTCCTCCTTTTTCTTCTACGCAGTGGACTTGCTCCCACCCACTGCCAAGTTTGTGGTAGCGTGCCACTCTACTGACCATTGATCAAGCACTGCATTAATAGTGCCATCCATTGCCAGATAAGGAAAGTCGTACCACTTTTGCACAGGGTCCTTCCATGCATTAATGGATACTCGATGGAAGTCAGCTTTGAATTCGGAATAGCCCTGTAGGTTGGTGTACACCATAGGTGATAATCGCAGTTTGCGATTGATGGCCATCCTGATGTTCATCTCAATCAAGATCCAAAATATCTTGATGTCCCTCACTCGCTACGTGTCCTTGCTTGCCCATAATGAAGCGTACTTCGTTGCTTCAGGGAGGTTAGGCATGACTGAAGGGAATTGGCTACCCTCTAGTAGCTCCCACGCTACTAGCACAATTGATGACAAGAGTCACATGTAGTAGAATGCCTTGTTGAGCTCTTGTGCTTTGCGACAATTTGCCAAGAGCTCTCCGTAAGGTAGTCTGACTAGTTCAGCTGGACTCCTTCAATGCACTATGCTACTAGTGCGATGACAGGGGCTGACACCTCATCAGCGTGACATTTCCTCATCACTTTTCCTATGAGGATCTGCCTAGCTACCTTCACAGCAGGGTCACAGATGCTGGATATAGAATACCCGCACGACTTCTTCACCAGCTTAAATTTTTCTTTCATGGATTTTGTGAGAGCCTGTTCATCACCTTTTCCACCAAATATCATGGTCAAATTCTCTCTTGTATATGGAGAGCATGTTATCTGGTGAATCAACATATCCGTGATGGGTATCGGCTCTTCCAACCACATATGCCCATCATGCACCAAGCACAACAGCTACTTGATGACCAAAACTATCACTGGGGTGCAGTTGTAGTGTGGCACTAGAGCAAGTTGAGCAACCCTGCCTTCTCTACTCCCTTGAGCCACCTCTGTGGCTCCAATGCGGTCATTCTGGTATTTGTATCAATGATGAGGTGCATCAACTACTTGGTTTCCAGGTGTGGGAACTTCTTGTGATCCGCCAAGTCACAATATTCAAGTTTCAGCAGTAGCACTTGTACCAAGCAGGGTCCATCGAAAACAATTTTTTCCGGCAGCAAAGGGGTTTGTAGGGGAGTCTTACTCTCATCGATGTCCTTTGGCACCTTGGTCTTATGCTTGGGTGGAGGGACATACTCCAGCAAACAAGTAATAGGGTCAGCACCCTAGGTTTCAACCTCCTCTACTTCGAATCCCACATCCTCATTTTCCATTACGATGTCTTCAATCTCTTCCTCCTCGGGCTCCAAATTTATAGCTTTTCCCTTCTCCTATGTGGTGGGCTTCGGTGGGTTTCTACTTGGTGATGCATGCACCAGTATAGTTGGCTTCTTACCCTTTTTATATTTGGTGGTCTCCTTGGTGGGGGCTGGCTTTGGTCTCGGCATCCTTGCCGATGTAGGGACTTTGTCTAGAAATTCAGTGATCTCTGGAGCAACTACTTCTGCTTCCATCTCAACATCCAACAATGACTCCTCTCCTTCGGTATCTCTAACTTCTATGGGTGCTGAAATGATTTTATGCAAGAACTCATGTGTTTCCTTCAGCAATGTCTCAAATATTTTAGTATTCATTAAAAGTTCGTAGTGCTCATGATTCATGTGCACCTGAGATCTCAACAACATAATTCTCAAAATAACAAGTGTTTTTTGCTGGACAACCACTTATAATTTATAGGGCATTTTGAATTCAAATCCGACCATTCCCCTCAAATTCAATTCATGAATATCAGATTGGTGGAAAATTTTCAAGGATCTGAGTCATAAATTTCATCTTAAATGCCGGCCTCCCGCTCCATTTTGCTGGATTTCTACCATCAAATCATTAATAGTGACTTTAACAATCACTTTTTGGCCAACCTGTGTGACTTCTCCTTGTGAGTGCAACTCCCTTCGCACTATCGCGAATCTTGTGACACTTCCTCACTTTGCATAAACCTCTAATTATGTAGCTCCCCAACCTAGGTAGTGTAGTTTATAGTCTAGCGCCTCCTTTCAGCTTCCTCGAGCACTAAGACTATGCTACCTTCATCTAGTCACATGGTTGGACTACCAATGTACGACTTCAATTGATTGCCATTCACATTTCATGGGAAGGGATTTCCATTCAATTTGACCGACTGTACCACTCCTCCATCAATAATTTCCTTAATGACATAGGGCCCTAACCAATGCATTCTGAATTTCCTTGGAAATTTATTAAGCTTACTATCATATTACAAAACTAGGTCATTTACCTTAAAGGTGCATAGCTTAATATGTCAATCATGCCATGCTTTTTCAAGCTACTTTTGGACCTGTTGGTGAAATCCAACTAGAAATCTCTCTTCCTGAAGCTTATCCACTTGTGCGGGCCTATCCTCTAGGGCTCTACGAGCTGTCATACCTATGAGCACTGCTATGCATAGACTACACACAATATAGTTCATAGGCATTACCACTTTAACACCATAGACAAGCCTAAAGGGAGTTTGTCCAGTCAACTTCTTGCATGTTGTTCGATAAGCCCATAGTATTGCACATATGCGTAGGTCCCAATCACTTTGTTGAGCATTGCAAAACTTGGTCAACACATTCTCAAGTACTTTATTGAATGCTTCCACCATCCTGTTAGCCTGAGGGTGATAAGGCATGCTCTTTTGGTGATATACCTAAAATTCCTCTGTTAGCACACTGATCATCTCATTCAGAAAGTGCGTACTATGATCACTCCTCAAGATCTTTGGATAGCCAAATTGCTTCAGTACATGCTCGAATTGGAACTTTGCTGTAGTCATGTTTGTGCAATCCTTCACAGGCTATTCTGCTTCCCATCAAGTCAAATACTCAGTTGCGGTGATAATGTACCTTTCTCTCATCTTTCCTTGGGGCTGGATGGGTCCCACAAAATCTATCACCCATTTCTCAAAGGGTTGTAATGTCATCTATGGATTCAAATGCATCTCATCCCTTCGTGATGGCCTACTAGTCCTTTGACATACATCACATGCCTTGTAATACGCTTTTGAGTCCTAATGGAGGGTTGTCCACCACAACCTTGCATGTAGAATATTTTGTGCTGTCGCTCTCCCTGCATAATCTTCTCCTGTGGTGCCCCCACGAGTGTCCCTATGGATGCTTCTTCTTTCAAACTCAGGTACATATCATCACAATATCTCATCAGACCCATTTTCTACAGATTCCTAGTAATGACAGAGAAATCTACTGCATACACCACTAATTCCTTCTTCTGCTTGATAGTGTATCCTTTCGTTGTAGTTCCTGTCATTAAGAAGTGCATTATATCCTCAAAATGACCATCACCGAAGTGCACTAAAAATAGTTGCATGTTAGGGAATCCCTCCTCCAAATTAGTGGGCTCTTCCCCTATTTTGATGCAGGACAGATGGTCTAGTCTCGTGTTCAGTCATCCACGCTTCACAACAACTTCAAAATCATATTCTTGGAATAGTAATAGCCATCTACAAATTCCCCCCCCCCAAACATAAGCTTATTGACAATGTACTTTAGCATAGAGTGATCTGTATACATCTTAAAATGGCCTCCCAGCAAGTAGTGCCTAAACTTCTCGAGCACGTATAGCATAGCTAACCCTTTGTGCTCAGTAGTGGAATATTTATTTTCCACCTTGGACAACCTTCTACCTATGAATGCTATAGGATGGTTCAGGTCTTGCCCATGAACCTGTGTCAATACTGCTCCCAGTGCTATACATGACGCGTCAACATGTACATGAAACTTCTTCTTCTAGTCCGGGAAGACTAAAATCAGCGTGGTGACCATATTTTCTTTCAATACATCTCGGCTCTTCTTACAGTCCTCATTCCAGCAGAATGTGACATCCTTCTTCAACAAATTTTCCATAGGTGCGGTGATCTGGGCATAATGTTTGATGAAATTTTTGTAATACCCTGTATGTCCTGAGGTAACATGTAGCTGTTTCACACTTCTTGGTGCTTACAAGTTCAGTATCACCGCGATCTTCGCAGGGTCTACCATTGGGTCCTTGTCTACAAAACACATGACCCAGTAGGGTCACAAAGGAAACATAAAACAAGCACTTCTTCAAATTGAGAGTTATCTATTATCTTTGACAGGTATCCAAGATCAGGTGCAAGCTTGCTACATGGCATTTCACTAGCCCAAACATAGTACAATCATCAAAGTATACTTCCAGGAACTTATGAATAAACTCTTTGAACACAGCAATGACTACGCGTCAGAAAATTGAACGTGCATTCTTCAATCCAAACAACATTACAATGTATTGGAAACAACCTTACTCAGTCACGAAGGTTGTCTTGCTCCTATCCTCTAGCACAATTTTGATCTGGTGGTACCCCGAGAACCCATCAGTGAAGGAATATGATTCCTAGACACCTACATTGTCCAACACTTCATCAATTAATGGGGTCGGGAAGGGATCTTGTACACAAGAATCATTCAACTTTTTGAGATCCACACATATCCTTATTTCATCCTTCTGCTTCTTCTCTTGTACTACCATTGGGCTTACCCAGTTAGATTCTTCCATAGGCTCAATAATGCCTACCGCAAGCATCTTGTCTAGCTCTAAGCAGACCTTTTCCTTATACTTCGGATAGAGACAATAATGCCTTTGGGAATAAATCCCGACATTTAGGAGCGATTCAGTGACCTTATCCACGATCTCATCATCTTGGTATTCTCCAATCTTAGCGAATTTGGGCTCTGCCTCTATACCAATGTTTACCTATTACCTTTTCAGTGGCATAGATATATCAGGATTCTCAACCTATGGACCTTCAACCTCGTGGTGACCCTTTGTTTCTAGGATGTCAATATTTGGTGGATCCTCAGCCTCTTCTTCAATAGTTACATTATAGCATTCTAGAATGTGACTCCGCTGAGTAGCCCACACAAGCTGAATCAGGTCTAAAGGATCCTATCATATCTTAAAGATTGCTTCTTTCACCTCTTGTAGCGCCTCATCAATACTGTCAAACCCATCTTCAAAACTGTCAAACCCGTCTTCAAAAGTGAATGTCATTATGAACCCTTCACACATAATATCCCATTCACCTATACCATGGCGAAGCTCTGTTTCTACATACCAATTCATCAGGACAAAATCCAGGGTGTGACAGAACAAGTACACCCATTCAGGTTGGGGCTTCTCTCCATAGGCCTGAGCCCATTTGGGCAGATGCATGCATGGATCATCCTGCCCATCATACATGTCTATCACTTGCATATTCAACTTCCCAAATCATGTTCTCATCATCCTCCTACATTTGCGCCAATCATCAAAGCCTCCCTTATGCGTACCCCACCATCTTGCAGGCGTAGCGCACAGTGCCCAGTTCAAAGCCTGGAAGCGTTTATTTTCTGGTACCTCCTTCTCAAATTCATCCAAAAAGATATATACATCATTTAGGCCATCATAAGTGGGAAGATTCCTTACCTTTGATGACACATAGCACAATGACTGGGTCATCATGTTACAACTCAGTGTAGTTGCTTCATGTAACCGATTCTGCGAGCGCTCTAATTCTTCATCAGTGTCCGAGTTGCAAGAACTCTTGCAATCCCATGTAATTTGTCCATATATGGTGGGATTCACCTAATCTTGGTCTCACGCCGTTATCTTATAGATACAGTCCAAATATTCATCACTCTCATAATTGCGAACTGGTTCAGTACAGCGTGATCCTTTAGTAGAATCTAAGGGTACTATTACACATAGCAATTTCTTCTCAAATATCATCTTTCACTTCTTTAGGTTGATTACCCTATTCATATCAGTAGCCCAATCAATTCCCAAGAGCGTAGGATAGGGGTTGCTGTCATCCACTATCTTTATTACTTCAAAGTCAGCTAGCATGTTCACACCTTCAATATCCACAGTCATCCCCTGTAGCTGCCCCATGGGGATGATAATTTGTTGGTTCAACATTCTTATTTGAATCAAAGACCACTGCATCGCAGGTCTCCCCATTCATTCCCAAGTCTATTTTGATAGGACGTTCACATCTGACCCCACGTCCAAGATAACCTGATCCATCTCATCTTCTTCTATCTGTGCAGATAGTCTCATTTCCTGTCCCTTCCTGGGTTTATGCTTACCAAGCTTTCGCATTACATGCGGCTCAACCAGAGTGTTTCAGGGGCATCTATTAATGAGCTCTTGTATCCCCTTCACAACCTTACTGTCACATAGTAGCTTCATGTAGGTCTCTAAGAAGGTTGTAAGCATAGAAGGATCCATCTGTTGATCAGGCTTATCCATGATTCCTAAGGTGGAGGCCTTAGCGAAGCTCTTCTTTGCCTCCATGAAGGTTTCACGTGCACGCCCTAAACCAAACACAGCCTCCTTCGTTGGAGCTTTGCGTACCCATGTATTTTCTTAAGGTTGTTTCCCCTTGTCCTCTCATGTTGTGATTCCACCTCAGAGCAATATATTCACATTTGGATCCTTTTCGCGTGACTCAGACCTTATCATCTACACGTTTTCAGTCAGCAAAGGTGGTAGTGCCTCTTTTTCATTTATCCTAGCTATTAGCATATGACAGTCTTTTGTTTCATGATCAAACAGAGTGTGATACTTACACGACAGATGTGTTGGGTTGGTACATTCGCAGGAATAGTGTCCTATCCCTCCACAATTGTAGCAGATCAACTTCCTTCAACCTCTACTAGGTCCTCCTCTGCCTCAGCCTCGTCTGTGCCCCTGAAATCTTGTCTGCACCATCCCTGCACTCTGGTCAAGGGGCTGCATTTCTACTTGAACCCTATAGGTGGGTGTTCTATCCATCATCAACTCATAGCTTCTACAATTACACTCATCATGCCCTACTGACCTACAAAACTTGTAGAATAGTTCTTGCAGTGTTTGTACAAACTTCTGCAACAAATGACAGTTATCTGTGGCATGTTTTCCTGCTACCTGACATATATCGCACCACAATGCAGGCCGAGCGCTTGGTCCTACTTGAGCTTCTGGCCTCAAAGGCATTGGTCTTCCTCCTGCAATATAGTTCGCAAAGACCAGACAATGGTCTTTATCATGCCCTTGACTCTTTCATTTCAGACACCATACCTCTTCATGCATCTTTGGTCGAACTGTTATGTCTTGCTTCAAAATTTTCATTTTAAGGCAAAGATTTTTCAAGTGCACATGGATTTTCTAAACCCCTAGATTTGGATCTTGCATCGGTGTTTCATGCAGTCTCATTACAATCTCCAAGGCCTCTGCCTAATTTATCTTCTGTTGTGACAACACAACCCTTAAGTGTGGCAGTGACAAAGCCACAAACCATTCGTGATGTTGTCCATATATTAAATTCATATTTACTTCATGGTTCTTACACTTCAACCTCTGATCGAATTCCCAAGGTGTCTCGCCTGGCTGCATCGTGGTTTCCTTGAACCCCATAGTAGATTGTGCTTCAGATTTGGGCCTTCTGAAATCTTTGTTCAACACAGTCTAGTTGTCTGCCACACTAGCATTCGGGTTATCATTAGAGTACTTGATGTACGATGTTAGTGTGTGATCCTGTAGAGCACTAACCAATGTCCCCTTCTTCATGTTATCATCTGTAACACCCTGAGCTTCCCATACATCTTTTACAATGAACTAGAATTGGTATAGGTCCTCATTACCAAAGCCTTTAAACAAAGGCAGCCTCACTGAATCTACCATATTAAACTGCGGTGGAGGTGGAGGTGGTACTAGTGAAATTAGAGGTGGTGTGGGTGGAGGTGGTATTCGCGGGAATCCTTGTCTTATTAATTGAATAACACTTTGCGGAGAAACCTGTGCTACTCCCTCTTCATCACCTGGTGGAGGTGAAATCAATGGGCTATATTTAGGACCCTTTTTTCCTTTGTTTCCATAATTTTTTCTACTTCGAGTAGCTGCAAACATCAAAGTAGCTGTATAACCCATTTTTTGGACAATAACATTTTAATCTAGGTATTCAAATATTTCACGTACTTACCTTACGGTCCTTAGAAAAAGCACCGCTCTGCTTCAATGTAGCTGATTGAGGTATCGACCATAAATTTAGTTACAAATAATCCTATGACACGATCGAGCCAATGATCGACAATACAGAAGATCTTATACTTAGATGCTTCCAACCTCTGTACTAGCTTTGGCATCCACATAATAGGACCGTCAAGTTTCCACCTTCCTTGGTTATCTGCTAGCTTCGGGATCCACTCATATAGCCCAACTGGAAAGGAGCATAAAAAGATCTTGCGGATCTCTGTATGCATGTACCTGTCCAATCACTGTTCCTTTGTCAGCTGCAGGTTTCTGTTCTCCTGCATCGTGAATTCGTGGATCTTCCTATCTAACTAGTCTTTGATCTCTTTCTTAGTTGGATTCCAGTGATACGACATCACACATCTCTTATGTAGATTCTAGTCTTGGAAACAGGACCATTTATTTGCTTGTGGGGGCCTAACCCAGGTTCAATGTTAATTAGCCAAAAAAATCGCTACAGTACTGGCCCTTTTGGCATCAACCCATGGAGCGCGGATCAAAGTCTCACCCGAAGCAGTATGCGGGGATGCTGGAACCAAGTTTATGCACCCTGAGATAGTTGTGATGTCATTTTATTCCTTCTATTCCCACCTTCATACAGGTCCATTAGCTCTAGGGCTCTCTCTACCTAACCCCTTATTCCTTCCTTCGATATCTCCATGAAAGGGGACGGTTGACCTTCGCGTAGCACTAACCCTCGATCTAGACACTTTCGCGCTAATAAGGGAGTGTCTTGCATAGATTTTCAAGTTATCTTAAGAACCTTACCTATCTTATTAGATACTCACAATTAGCACCAGGTAAATAGATATTCTTAATTGCATTCAATTATCCAACATAATTATACACATTCGCGCATCACATAAGTATTGTAAAGGAAATTCGTATAAAAAATGACAAGATGCATTAATCAGAACAAGACACAAAAATTGCATAACACTTCTCTTTATTGATATCTCGTAGGTGATTACAGACTCTATCCACCCTATGCACACAGCTCTAGGGGTCCGTGCACTTAGCTGCGGACTTCTACCCTAGGCCTTTGCACACTCAGCTGCAGAGCCACTACCTATGGTACGACTCGAAACATAGATTTCTTACTACAAAGCTACGAATCTCTTTTCATGATTCTTTTCTTTATGTCTCTAAAACTACTTAAAGCTTAGCTCTTTTTATACAATCCCATGGTTTGCAGACCATGTGTAGATCTCTTACATCTGACCTTACTTTACAAAACTAAGGGTGGACAACCCTTTATGACTTATGACACCTTCATGCTCCATGACCACAAAATGTGGACTCTTTACAAGTTTATTACAAAATTTGACCAAAACATGGGCCTTTAGCCCCAAAACTGTCCTTTGGGGGCTACTGTTCCCAACAATGCATGTGACGAAACTTTAAGGTCCATCACCAATGTCGCATATGGTGGTGGTCCTTTAAAAAGCATTGTTGTAAGTATACATAGTGATGGTCCTTTAAGGTTTGTCACCAAAGCCATTTTCAATAACACTTTTGGTGAGGGTCACTATAGGCCCATCACTAATTCTCTCTCTGGTGACACTTCTAGTGACAATCTTTTATTGACCCTCACCAATGATCTTTTTGGTTACTTTTTGTGACATTCAAAAAATGTTCATCATCATTGATCATTCCAATTATTTTTTGATGATTCCATGTGCCTGTTACTATTTGTTTTGTCAAAAGATAATGATTTAAGACCATTATTGTGGATTCCTTTTCATTATGTGTCCATGGCCATAGTGGGTAAAGTCAATCAAATTTTTAAGAAGTAATCAATGTTTATCATTTCCCTCAAGTAATGAGAATAGAGTTTTGTTATGAGTTGACACATGGTTCATCTCTGTTAGGTTTATTATTTAGAAAATTCCCTTTACATAAATTTCCACTAGTGTGTGTAGGAAATATATTATTTAATACATAATCAATCTCTATCAATTTTTTTAATGAGAGATACCTAAAACTCCTCAACATTCCTGACACACCTTAAAATGCTTTGGGACACACCAACATTTCTTGGCACCTTGCATGTCATGGAACATCTTTGTACCTAGAACATATTTCCATGACTAGGATTCCTAAGCACATGTTCGCATGCCCTAGCACAACATATCACTTTCCTAGCATGTGTGGGGATTCCCTCTAGTCCCTAGCATTCCCTAGAACACCTTCATGTGCATTGACATAGATTAGCACTTGGCACAAATTCACACTTGGCATGTATTGGAACCTATTATTAATGTGATTAACATGCCCCTTTTGAATAAGATAAAGTCCCAACATATTAACCCTCTTTTGTGTTCATTTCCATGAATTTTAGTTTGGTTCTTCCTTTTGTTGCCTTGTAATGCCAACCTAAGCTGACAATACCCACAATATGCAAGTAAAAATGCATGTCATCATATGTACGTATCATGTAAATGTCTTACAAATTCCACATATTCCATACTTAGGAAAAATTCTCATTCAATCAAGGTTTACGTAGCGGAAATATATTATCTCATTAAAACCCAATTTAACAAGGTTTAAGTCTTTAGCCGGAAATAAATTCAGTTCTAACTATTCCAAGTTTAACCTTTGATAAACCCCTAAGCGAAAACTTAACAACCCTTCTTAATCTTTGGTTAATTCTTAATACCCACTCATCTTAACCATACCATGGTCCTCCAACTTTGGTTAAACTCAACTTAACCCAAAATACATTTAATTCTGCCATTTCTATTATAATACCCATATAATAGAAGTATTACATTAACTGCAGTTAACCTTACCTTTTTGTCTTTTCAAAAACCTTTGCACACATATCGAGGTTCTCCTTATCACGTTCAACCACCACCATCTATTTCTGCTTCCTCAGATCAATGGCTATCATGTGGTCTCCAACCTTAACTCATTCACCCGCCAGAAATCAAGGAATTTAAACTCCTTTTAATAATTCAGTGGGTTCGCTCGAAATGTTAACCCACGCACAAGTTCTAGTGTGATTACTGTATGATCCACCAACCAATGAACATTCCAGATGATCAGAACTCAAGAAGGATTTAACCCTGTTGTATAAATCCTCATCGCATCCGATTTCTGCGTTAGACTTCGTTCATTTTCCGTTGTGATCTATCCAAACTTCAACTGGATTATATCATTGTCTATAATTTTCTCGAGTCTATTTTTTTATTACTGCTTACAGCTTTAAAGTTGCGCAAGAAACCACTTTCGCTTACGAAAACCACTCCGTCCCTATGTTTACACTTGGGTTTAATCTTCATCGTTCATCTTTTAACTCTATGTTGCACGAATTAATCTTCGTCACCCATTGCACACGACCTGGTCCTTTGATCTTATAGATCCAACGGGTCATGTGCAAGTTTAGTTCATTTCTTCATGCCTTTATGCACCTTTTCCATTGTTCTGGTCTATTCACTGATGCTCACGTATATCATTCTTTGTGCGTTTATCCTTCCTAGACTTGTTCATTCACTTTTGATTGTTGTTTTCCTCCTCTGTGCATTGTCCTCTCTCTATTCTTTTGTGTATTAGGTGTTCTCCAGTATTGTCTTCTCACTGATATTATACCTTCAACACTCTATTACGCAGTTTTACTCTGATTCATACATAATCTATAAATCACTAGTCAATCAATGCACATTCACACACCATATAAATTTGGAATCTGTTCTTTGTATTAACACTCAATTATTTACATATAATTTTCTTCTCTTGCCTGCTCTTCTGTATCAACGGCCTTTTCCCTTTCCTACTCATAGGCTTACAATAGAACCTATCTAACTCTCAAACCAATTCCTAACTAGCTAACCCTTTTCTATTCCTTTTAGGCTTACATTTATACAATTGGATTCTATAACCAATTCCTAGTTTAGATCCATAACCTTCTCAACAAAATCCTAAAATATCTTCTTTATCTCTAAGGATCCTCTCTAATCTACAAAATCATGGACTAATTCCTAATCTAAGATTTATAACTAATTCTAAAATCCTCAATCTCTCAACTATACTAACTCTCTCATCTTCTCCAAAATTGGAGAACATTTACAAATATGCCTCACAATACTTAATTAATCCCTATTCTAGCTTCTCTCATTAAAATCACTTAAAACCTTAATAATTACATTAATTTAACACATAGGAATCCAAGTTCCTTGAAAACACAAGACCCCCTATGTCTACTAAAATACAATGAATTTTCTGAGCCAAATGATCCTTCATCAGACTGTCAAGGTTGAAAACATTCATGATCTCCTAATCATGTGTTCCCATATGTTGATAGAAAGCCTCCAGGGTCCCAAAATTTAATTTGTAGTTGTCTGAATGATCTACACCTTTGATGTTGTTGTATGTCTTCTATCTTCTGTTTCATCTTCCTCTCCTTGTCAATTAGTTTCAAATTCTGATTGACCACTCTTCTTGTTGTTTTCAATTTCCTCCATATGGACTACATCATCATTAACTAACATAATTCTTCAATTTCTATTTCCAACACATCCTTGGGTTGGTACATACTCTTCCATTTACTGCCACCTCTTTCTCTTTTCTTCCGTTTGTTGCTACTCTCCACTAACTTTTCAAACTGTTATTCATTATCTTCTTTTTGAAGTCGTCGGATTCTTAGTCTTACTGCCTCCCTTTCATTCTTGCCCTCTTTCATGATTATCTCTCTCTACATTGAATCCTAACTTTCCAGCATTCTTTCTAGCAATTGAACATCTCTGTTCCATGGATTAAACTTTTCCATAGAATCATCCTCTTCCATCTTTATTTAGTTGTTCATCTGTGCCAAATTTTCTCCATCATCTTCAACTAAACATGCACTCACAAAACAATTATTAAAATAAAAAACATAAGGCCTCTATGCCTCTTCTTCTTTTGGAAACACATCAGTATGCAGCTCTAATTTCTCCTCCTCTATCAGCACATCAATATGTTGATTTAAACTCTCAAAAGAATCCATGAGGATATCAGCTAGTTTCTCCTCCTCACCATCTACTTCAATGATTTCTTTTTGCTCTTGTCCACTGTAGTTATCTCCTTCCTCTGCAATCACACTTTCATACTCTAAATTTCCCAGCCAATACTATAGCAATACAAGTTCCCTGTGACACTTCACGACTACTTCATCATCACTTATAAATCCTGCATTTATACTTAAATTATCAATTTGAAAACTACAGAGGTCAACAATCTCAAGTGTTGCTTCACATATCAATTCTTCAAACTGAATTTCATCTTCTTCTTTCAAAAGAAATTGTTCTTGTGTTGTAACAACTCCAAATAACAATTCTATATTTTCCTCATTCAAGAGGCATTCTCCATCATACTCTCCTCTAGAATACTTATCTTCTTAAAAGTACTATTCATCCTCTATCAACACATCAGTATGTTGATCCAAGTTCTCCTCTGAACTCTGGTGACTTTTATCAATTTTTATGATAACTTCATAAGACTTCCAATCCTTTGCAAAAATTGCACTCACAAAACAATTATTAAAATTAAAAACATAAGGCCTTAGTAACTCTTCTTCCTTTGGAAAAATTTCAGTATGTTTCTTTGAACTATCCCAATAGTTCACTGATCTCCATTCTTCATCTTCACCAAGAACTTCCCTGTATTCTGCTTCACAAATGGAAACTTCCATTTCCAACTCATCTTCTCTAAGCTTTTTCACCAACCACTTCTCTTGCCTCTGTTGTAGCCTTCTTTGTAATTTATGCCACTTCACTGCCTTTTTCCTCAATACCCAACCTTCTCTTTGGATTTCCTCCAGTAGCATCCTTAATGCATTGAGTTGTTCTTTTAACTCTGTAATTTCCTTGTCAAGCTCCTGTTGACTCATCCTCTTGCCGTTTTACTTTGCATTTTGTTTCTTCACTTTTCTTCTTATGTGGTCTTCCTCAAAACCTCTGTTACCTCTATTATGACTCTCAATAGTCATCTCTCTCTTCATGAGTTCCTCACTCACTATGAACTGCACTAAGCCTCTGCAACAACAAGTCCCCCCTACTGCCAATTACCTCACCAAGCTTTCCGCTTTACTTGGTCTTTTGGCAAGCGCTTGGTTCTCTATCTCTGGAACCTCTTTTGAGAACTTCTCTCTACTCCTTCTAGGCTTCAACTCATCTGCATATTTTTAAGAACACAATTGTCCTCTTTATCCAATCCTTTGTTGAAATTCTTTAACACTCTGCCACATTCTGCTTTCATTCAGAAACTCTTACCAGCTTCCTTTATTCCTTAGCAATTCTACCCACATCCTTTGTGGAATTGCCTTTACGATCTTTCTGTGAGCTACAACAAAACCTATGCAATAACAAGTCCTCCTTTCTTCACGATACCTCACTAAGCTTCTCTCATTTGAGCTTAGTCTTTTGGCATCTCTCTAGTTCTCTCCTCTAGAACTAATTGTGCACTCCTTGCTCTAGGTTCCTGCAATATTCTCACTTGCTATCTTCAAGACCTCTGCTTGATCTTGTTCTATCGTCCACCTACACTTTGAATGGATTGTTCTCTATTTATTTGCATCTGCAGATTCTCCCAACATTCTGCTATACTTTATCTTTGTGTGCCTACTATTTATTAGACTAAAATCTGATCACCATTCACCTGTATGCACACTTTCACAACGTAACTATGTTCTAAATTTCTAAAATAACTTTTACACAGAGAATTTCCTTGCTAAGATCTGATAACAAATGATGCCAACCTAATCTAAAAATACCCACATTATGCAAGTAAAACTACATGTCATCTTATGTACCTATTATGCACATGTCCCTGGAATTCCACATATTCCATACTCAGGGAAAATTCTCATTTAATCAAGGTTCACCCAGTGGAAATATATTATCTCATGAAAACCCACTTTAACAAGGTTTAAGTCTTTAAGTGGAAATAAATTTGGATCTAACTATTCCAATTTTGGCCTTTGATAAACCCTTAAGTGGAACCATAACAATGCTTCTTAATCTTTGGTTAATTCTTAATACCCTCTCATCTTAACCATACCATGGTCCTCCGACTTTGGTTAAACACGACTTAACCCAAAAACATTTAATTCCGCTATTTCTATTATAATACCCATATAATATAAGTATTACATTAACCACATATAACCTAACCTTTTCACCTTTTCACAAACCTCTGCACAAATATCAAGCTTCTCCTTCTCACATTCAACCACCACGGTTTATTTCCACTCCCTCGGATCAACGACTATCGCGTGATCTCCAACCTTAACTCACTCACCCACTGGAACTCAAAGAAGTTAAACTTCTTTTAATAATTCATCGAGTCCGCTCGAAATGTTAACCCACACGCAAGTTCGAGGGTGATTACCATCTGATCCACCAACTAATGGATAGCCTACATGATCGAAACTCAATGAGGATTTAACGCCACTGTATAAATCCTCATCATGTCCGAATTCTGGATTAAACTCCGTTCATTTTCCTACGCGATATCCATTCGATCAATCACCCAATGGACAGTTGTGATCTATCCAGACTTCAACTGGATTAGATCACAGTCTATAATTTTCTTGGGTCTGCTTTTTCATTACCTCTTATGGCTTTGAGGTCGTGTGAGAAACCACTTCCACTTATGAAAAATGCTCCGTCCTTATAATGATGCTTGGGTTTAATCTCCATCATTCATCTTTTAACTTTATGTTGCACGACTTAATCTTTGCCGCCCATCACACATGACCTCGTCTGTTGATCTTATAGATCCAATGAATCTTGTGCACATTTACTTAATTTCTTCATGCCTTTACTTCCTTCACCTTTATTCACCTTTTCCATTGTTCTGGTCTATTCATCGACACTCACCTATATCATTCTATATGTGTTTATCCTTCCTAGAATTGTTCTATCACTTCTGATTGTTGTTCTCCTCCTCTGTGCACTGTACTCTTTCTGTTTTTTGTGTATTAAGTGTTCTCCAGTACTATATTCTCATTGATCTTATACCTGCAACACTTTGTTCGACAGTTTCACTCTGATTCATACATAATCTATAAATCACTAGTCAACCAATGCACATTCACACACCATATAAATTTGGAATATGTTCTCTATATTAACACTCAATTATTTACATAGAAGTTCCTTCTCTGGCCTAATCTTCTGTATCAGTACCCTTTTCCCTTTGTTTCCCATAGGCTTACAATCAAACCTATCTAACTCTCGAACCAATTCCTAACTAGCTAACCATTTTCTATGCCTTTTAGGCTTACATTTATATAAAAGGATTCTATAACCAATTCCTGGTTTAGATCCATAACCTTCTCAACAAAATCCTAAAATCCCTTCTTTATCTCTAAGGATTCTCTCTAATCCAAAAAATCATGAACTAATTCCTAATATAAGATTTACAACTAATTCCAAAATCTCTCAAGCTCTCAACTATCCTAATTCTCTCATGTTCTCGAACATTCGAGAACATTTACAAAGATTCCTCACAATACTTAATTAATCCGTATTCTAGCTTCTATCATTAAAATAACTCAAAACCTTAATAACTACATTAATTTAACACATAGGAATCCAAGTTACTTGAAAACACAAGACCCCCTATGTCTACTAAAATACAATGAAATTTCTGAGCCGAATGCTCCTGCATCACCTTGACAGATACTGACATACCCTAGCACCCTGCACATCTTGGCATGCCTTAGCACTTGGAATGTCATGTAACACCTTGGCACATGTTAGAACACCCTCGAAATCCCTAGCACATTCCAGAAATTCTTGACATGCCCTGATATTCCCTAGCATGCCTTACCAATGCTTAACATACCTTGTCACTCCCTCCTCAGAATGAAATTTAGCACTCATTGACACTCCCTGGCACACCCTCATATTCATTCACTTCCATGAATATTGACCTAGTGCTGCCTTGTGTTGTCTTTTTACTCCCTAACACTCCTCAAAATGCATTAGCACTCTCTAGCACACCTTAACACTCTTCGATATGCCCTGCCACTTCATAACATACATAACACTCCCTGACACATATTAACACTTGGCACGTGTTGGCACTTGGCAAGTCATAGCATGTCTAGAATGCATTGAGATGCCCTAGTATGATTTTACATGGTTTAATATTAAATTTATTTGAAAGTAGATGAGAAGAAACATAGGAATATTTGGCAATTAGAATGCACTGAAACTTGGCACTTGGCACCTATTATCATTTTTGACATGGCTTCGCACTATCTGGAACATGTTAGAATTCCCTAACATGCTTTGGCACTAATGCCCTCACATATAGCTTTACATTTTCTCATGACTTGGGAACCCAATCAAGTCCTTCGCTACTACAATTCATGTGACATTTTCCTGCTTCAATCGTAAGAACTTGACCAATTGTACATACTACAAGTAGACTATGCCTTGTTCACCTAAGAACTACCCATAGTTAATCTTAGGCCACCGATGTCCAAGATACATTTCTCCAATATAAACTTACTCTCAACAGACTCTCCCAACTCCCCCACATATGGCTTCATTAATAGGCCAAAAGGAAGTAGTTTGAGATCCTTAGTCCAAGGATGAGATCCAATACAATAAGGATGAGGTGTCATTGAAGGATGGGAATTAGTGCCATCAAAAATGAGGTTAGGATCGAATAAACATGAGTTCAAGGCTTTCTGTTGGGAATGATTCGCCGAACAATGCTTTTAGATCTCACTTTTTATTTTTACTTTTTATTGATTGATCTATGCAGTTTTTGATAAAAAAAAGAGAGTGCAGTTATGTGTAGTTTTATAGTAGAAGAAACTTCAGATGTGTGGCTTTTGTTTAGAAAAACTGTGCAGATAAAGAATGGTTTTCTACCAAGAGATCCATAAATTCCACTTTTTTCAAGGTGTATAAGTTGTTGACTTGCAAGGGAGTGCTTAATGGCACTTGGATGGATGGTGAGAGATCTAATTTTGATGATTTATTTGTCATGGTGACAAAATGAAGTGCAACAACATCATTTATAATCCTTCTCATTCTATAGTGTTATAGTTTTGTTTAGTAATTGATAATTTCTTACTAGAAAATAAAATGGGGTGATCTATTTCCCCTTCTCTTGGTTGGGCTAAAATTGCACACAAATCTATGGAAGATACTTTTACATGAGTTTGAAACTCCTTTTGCAAATCTAGGAAAACCAAAATCGACGTAGTGACCAATTTCACCTATAAGGTGTCCAAAACTTGTTGGCACTCTTCATCCCATTGGAACGTAATCTCTGTTTTCGACAACCTTTCTATGGGGGATGTATTTCAAACGTATCCCCTTGTGAATTTCCTATCATGCCCTATATGACTTAAATTTGCACACTTATCACAATGAGGTAGGTGGATGTAGATCCATTATTAAAACATTTTTTGCATAATCAACCAATAGGCATTGCTTGCACACTACATCGCCCAAAATAATACTTAATGGTGAGAAAACTATACATTTATTCAAGTTTGATGAAATATATAGATGTATACACCTATTGATAATTAAGCATAGAACACCAACATACTTCTTCAAAAGGCTGAATATTGTCTAGTCATCCAAATATACCTATAGGAACATGTGGATGAAATATTTAAACCTTGCAACCACCAATCTAGAGAATACTACATGTGAATTCATTAGACCAAAGGGAATGACATTATACTAGAAGGATCCTTTTTATGTCGCAAATGTATTATTATGTCTATCTTTGAGTGAAATTTTAATTTGATGATAACCGAAGAATCAATCAATAAATGTGTAAGCCTCCTTCTGTGCTAGATTCCACATACTTCATGTGTAAATGGGGTGGGAAATGGGTCATGCACACATGCATGACTAAGATTTATTATATCCACATAGATTTTAATTTATCATGTCTTCTTGTCCTACACCACCATTGGGCTTATCCATTCTGACTCTTCTATTGGTTCAATGATTCTAGCTTCCAACATCTTGTCTAACTCTTTTCTCTACTTATGTATTTTTTTCAATCTATATGTTCTTTATTTGATCATATTCATGTATATTTTTAGGGGGATTCTCATCTCTCCTAACTCCCCAAAAATTCCTTTAATTTCTGAAAATGTGGTTGGGAGAATCTCCTAGTATCTACATTATAAGACAACAATCGTTTCCATAGTCTCCTCATCCCAATAGTCCCCATTAACTACGAGCTTAGGATTATTTTTGGTTCCGATATTCACTTTGTGCAATCTAATAGGTTTTCCATAGTCTAAAAACTCAAGTTATTGACCTACTACTACCTGATTTCCTTCTACTTCTAATACCTATAAGTTTCTTAGGCCATCCTCTTCTTCATATCCTTCTATGATATTGTAACATTCGACAAATTATTTAATGGCCTTGGGATGCTGGTTCTTGAAGCACAAGGTTACCAAATTCTATGTAGTCTATCCCTATGGCTAAAAGATCTTGTTTGTAAGATTTTGCAGAGCTATATCACCTAAAGCATATTCTAATTCAAAACTTAATGTTACCTTAATATTTTGATTCATTTATCTGCAATTTGTTGTTCCTATTCACACCTCTAAACTAGTAAACTAGTTCCTAGGGATAGTCTCTAATGTATGTACAAATAGATGTACCCATTCCTCATCTGGTATCTTATTCTTATTCCATGATTTGGTGGAAGATTGTTTTGCACATTTTGTTGTCATTGATGTTAAAGGTGATATCCAAGACAATAGTAATATCATTCATGATACCTAAGGAAGTAGAAATACTCTCGATGAGGTTGCATGACAACTAGATCTCTTAAAGGATCTCATCTCATGAAGATGAAGGACCTTGAAGTTATTTCAATTTTTCATGTAGTTATATTTCCCTGATGATATTATAAAAATTATTATTTTGTAGGTCTCATTAATACCTTTCGAATGATATATCATTCTCTAAAAAATCCTCCCAGATGCAAACTTATGACCATTTGACGATCAATATTAAGAGAGGAACATAAACTATAATGTAAATACCCCTGGCACCAAATTTGTTAAAAAGTACACATATTTCAAGAGGATACATAATTAATTATTTTGATCAATGTCAGGTTTTTACCAAACATACATGACATTTAGCACTACTAAATGTCAAGTAACTCTTCCAAATAGGATAGATATGACAATTGTGTGAAATGCTTGAATGGTAGATGTTGTCCACATTTGCATGATGTTTAATTTGACCTATTGGCCAAACCACTGAATCACACATGCCAACATTTAGAATAATGTTGACATGGACTTATTGAAGCCTCAACATTCACTGCAACAACGTGGGGGATAACCACACGGTCGGGGACTTGAATATTGTCCCTTATCCATTTGGGTTGGTGGCTCCGACTAGAATTATGGGACCAGTTTCTCAAATTGAAATATGGTAGGATGGGGTATGTTTTTCATTATCAAAGTTGATCTGGTCGATGAGGGTGGTTTTAAAAAAAAATCAAACTATTTATATATATTACTGTTACCTAGGATTAAGTTAATATTTGTGCGATCTAAATAAATTACTATCTTGAATGATAATGAAGATTATTCATACAAGAAGTATAAAACTTTCATAAAAACAAGTATTTCGATTAAATAGATAATTGAAATGGTTGATTGTAAAAAGTATCATATCAAATACTAAATAGATTTTGGTTTATCAAAAATAAAGAAAATAACACCTCAGTTATATTTTAAAAGTGAAGGAATAACATGTTGTATTAAAACACAATTGACAAACAATATACATATAGAAGAAACAGCTTAATAGTTCATAAAATAATCACTACGCAATGATAAAAGTACTTGATGTGAGATGATAGATCTATAGACAATAAAGCTACAATCCACGTGTCTTCTCCAAGATCGATCACAGAAAAACAAAAGTGAAATTCTTAGCAAACTTTTTAAAATAAAATCCATGGACTAGATCTTCAAAATTAAAGGAATACTTTAAAAGGTATAGAAGTGTATGTTTTTTAAAGAGTCTCAAATAAAATGACTACCCATTTCTAAATACATGAAAGGGGCTTAAATACTAGAAATATTACAAAAATAGCTAAGCGCCAAATTATGAGGAGTGAAACAACTTTCCTTAGAATTGGTGCCATAAATGCAAAACTAAAATTGATTTAAAATTAAAAAATCTGATCTCGACTGTTGTTGGCTTCTGATTTGTTTCCACTTCTCATAGATATATATCATTTCCTGAACACCTGGGAGCCGCCTAATGCTTATCTTCACTTGTTCCGCATAAACAATATTTGATAGTGATGGCCTCATATGGATGATAGAATTGGTTAAGCATCATAGGGCCATCAATTGGCTATTTGGTTTCACCATATATGACCAATAATCTTCCCAATTCAAATGTGACAGTTTTCTGATTCGTTGTTCTTGTGCTACAAGATTTTCATGCCAACTTGATTGCAAATCCTAGATCTCAGTCAGATTACCTGGTGAATTTTTTTTAATAAACCCTCCATACTAAAGATTATCATTAACAATTTCTATCATATTGTTTGATGTTTCACTTTTGCTAGAAGCTTCCCTTTCATCCTATTTTAATTGGATTTCCCAATCAGTAAAGAGAATTTCTTTGTGAGATTCTTTGATCTTTGGCAATTCTTTTGTTTTTCCCTTTGAATTGTCCTGCCATGTGATCAAGTTTTAAATCTTTTCATCTATTTCTTCAAAGTTTATCTTAGCATCTGTGAATTGATTCACTAATGCATCAACTTCTTGTCACAGTGGGCTAATATCTACTAATTGTTTACAAAAGATTTCTTTTTTCTTTGATAGCAATGCATTGATTTCTAAAGCCTCTTTTGAAGAATTCATTAACTTTTGGGTAATCCTTCATTTGATCTACAGTAAATCGTAGCTGTGTGATTTCACCACCTTTGGCATTTAATCATGCTTTGAAGTTTAAGCTCTTGAAACTCTACTACATTTATTCAAGCTCTGATTTAACTTGTTCCTATTCATTCACCTTTTCTCTTGTGAGTTGATCCTCCAATTGCCTTATTCTTTCCTCCTTTTCTTTGATCAAAATTCTCACTTCTTTTGCTTTGTCAATTGTTGCAGAAGCATAGGCTCCTGAAAACTGAGATAACTTGGTCAATCTTTTGGATGGATCTATAGGTGTATCCTTCCATACAATGTCGATTGACTCATTTCATGGAAAGATAATGGCAGTATGGTCAATGTTTCTCTTTTTTCTTTGTATCTTCACAACTTCTCGATATTTCGGACTATAAAAAATATCTAAAGGAGAAATTTCTTCTCTTTCAGAATAGTCTAAAAAGAAGGAAAAGAAGGAAAAATTTTGATTTCTTCTGAAGTAGTGAGAGGATTTTTTGTAGATTTCTCAGGAGGCTTTGGCGTTTCGATAAAAGTGTTGTGTTTGATTCATACCTCCCTGTGGTTCATTGATTGTCTGTTCAAATTTTCCCCATTCTTTTTGCATTTTCTCCTGATGGAGTCCCTTCTCGGTATTATTTTGTTGGGAGGTTCTTCCACCCTTTTCTCTGTAGCAAACTTCTATGGTGGTTCAACATCTTTGGATGCTTTCTTTACATAATTTCTTGAGACATTAATAGAAACCCTTTCCTTTTGAGATTCCTATGGGACTATTTGAAGTATATTTAAAGGAACTTACATTAACCTTCAATTTCTGTACTCCTTGAACTATGTTAATTTAGTTGGATTCAGTCTAATTGCAGCTAAACTCTGTACTCATGAAAATTGTTCAACCGCTTCAAGAAGATAGTCAAAATGATCATCCTCATGAATAAATTCATTGACTTTAACGGACGAGGTAAAATTATACATGGCCTTATTAGGGTCATACTTCCTTTCATGAAACTCAACAAGATTTAAATGGTAGATGTGTTTCACTTCCACATGTGGATGTTTGAAGTCCTGTAAATAATATACACCACAATGAAGCAAAAAAGTGGGGTAGAGAGATTTTTTAGACTCGTTGAGAGAACTGGTTACACCTTTGCTAACTGTCACGTATGTAATTTATCTAGCTACTAATTTATCAGGGACACACCATAGAAGTACATGTGGTGGAGCATTGCTTGCAAAAACTATAATATATGTGAATAATTCCTCTTCGAACCATCTCACCACTGGTTGAATATCGACCTTAGCTTCTTCAGATAACCTTAGGGCTTTGTTGTCAAAGACAACCTGATGAATATGGAGCAAAAACCTCTGACAAAAGTGATAGAAACATTCATTGAAACAATAATTCCAAAGGGCTTTATGATAGACATGAATTGGTGTGGGATCCTGAGGCATCCACTTCCGTCCCATAATCAGAAAGGGAAAGATGAACCACACAACATCCATGATGTAGGCACACATATAAAATGGAGGAATGGTTCTTGTAGTGACAAAACGGTTCTTCCTATATTTTATGATGTTGTGGGCTAAGTTATTTGACAATATTGTGGCCCAATCCATTATTATAGAATTAGAAGAAGCATCAATCAGAGGCACCCAAAATCTTGGTAGCATCTACATATCCAAATAATATACATAAAATTGTGGAAATGTATAAATAAGGAGTGGCAAGAGAGGCTACTGAATACATACTAGTTCTATCCATCTTGTCTTTGCTAGGATTTGACCTCCATTTCTTTATAACTTCAGATGGTTCTTTATTTTCAGCACCAAATTGCTCAACAAATGCTTTATCATAAACCTTGTGTGTTTGTCGTAAATGATACATATTTATGATATCCTCTGGTTTAAAAGAGTCGATGAGCACTTGTCTTGAGGTTACGAATTCTCTCTCTTCAATGTTCACATTTTCAATTACCCATTTAATCATATCATTGTAGGGTAATATTTTTGGTCTCACTACCACCTTATGCAAAAAAGAGCTTGCGACCATAGAATAAGAAGTGTCTGAGGAATGAATATCATCTATCATCTCTTCCTTTTGTCCTCCCTTCTCGAATATATTATAAAAATCCTCCCATGAGCTGGCGTCGCACTCTGGTGAACAAGCTGTATCGAGAAACAAAGGTGATGGTTCCAGTACATCTTTATCTGGGGACTATGAAAACTTTCCCTTATTAATCTTGACCATTAAGTCTAGTAATCGAGTATCTATTATAGTCACCACAAAGAAGATGAGAGTGATAGTGCAGAGGATGAAAAATGGAAATATAATGGCATGCAGATATGAAAAACTTCTTCAAATTAATGAAACTAACAAGCTTAAATGCACCCATAATGGTGAGAAGACATCAAATTTTTTGAGTTGTGAAGTCATAAATATCCATAATCTTGAAATGATAACTGCGTAAGATTCAGATTAACTCTTATTAATTTAGTCTATCACAAAAAATCTTTACGGAGAAGATCATTAAAAACTTGTTAAAGTACCATCCTTAATACGTGAAGTTTTATTTAATGGTGTGTCACGTTGGTGCACCAAGATTTTCTTGCAAATCGATTATTCACAATGTCACACAAATAGTTTGATTTCTAGTTTTATGATTTTTGTGATTTGCGATATTGAAATCTAACGAATGTGAAAATGTTTCGATATTATAGTTATTTCATTTATAGGGTCTGTCATCATATCGCAATATGTAAAGGAAGGTTTTAACATGCTCTATTGATTTTCTGCGATGCAAAAATTTTAGCAAGATTTGACCGAAAAGGAATATTCCCGGTGATTCTCTGCATATTAGAAATCGACGATTGTTAGGTCCCTATACTACTAGTGTAACCCCTTATTGTTATTATTACAACCCTCTTATTATATTGTTGTGCCCATGTAGTCCCCATATTGTTATTATTGTGCCCCATAGAAGCCCACTATTATTATTATTGTGCCCTTACATTATTATTGTTATGTCAGCTCTGATTATATTATGACCCCTTAGACTCCTATATATAGAAAGGAGATCTTGTCATTTGTATCATCCAATAATTGTTCAATTGTGTAATTTAAAGGAGGTTTCCCCCTCAAAGAGGCTTATTTTCAAGGCATTGATCTTTCTTTTCTATCTTTTTGTGAGTTGGTTCCATAACATTTGGTATCTGAGCTTTGGATTCTAGGGTTTCGCTCCTCCAAACAAGTCATCATGGAATTTTCTCTATAAATTTTTTTCTGCAATGTTTCAGAAGTGAAAAATAAAACCCATTTGAGATGAAATCTTGTTGAACCTCAAATCAGAATTTCATATCTTATCTCGCTATATTTTTAGAGATATGACCTAAGGAAGTTAGGCTTTTTGCAAGCTCTATAATTTCATCTAAAACAGGTCATCATGGAATGTTCGCTATAAATATTCCTCTACAATGTTTCAGAAGCTAAGAGAAAAACCCATTTGAGAAGATATCGGTCTAAAGCTCAGATCCGAATTTTAGATCCTGTATCACTATATATTCAGAGATATAATCTAAGGAAGTTAGGGTTTTTGTAGACCTCGAATTACATTCCAAACATGTCACCTTGGGAAAATCATCATAACTTTCTCTCTGAGCATCAGATTGAATTTTCGTAAGAAGTTGTAGAAAGAAGACGGAATGTAGTTTTTTGGGTACCATTCTCAGAACCTAAGGTTGAAATTGTGACCCATGGCACTTCGTACTTGTGTGCTCTACTGTACTAGTGTATAATCAGGTCATTGTGGGAGATTTGACATAACTCTTCCTTTCAGAATCCAATATTGATCAGAATTGTGAGGTTATAAAGAGAACACAGATAACTAATACAGGACAAAATTTTAGAACTTGGAGATCTAAAATTACATAGTTATAGTCGTTTCAAAATCTAGCTCCTAAAATCAAGAAAAGGCAATATGAGGAAGTTTGATGACAAGGATCCAGTAAATTGGATACTATAGATGGAGCAATCTTTTGACCTACATGAATTTCAACTATTACAAAAGGTACATATTGCATCTTCATGTTTAGAACCAGATCAATTTTTATGGTATAAAGGGCTTTGTTCTCCTAAACCACTTGTTACGTGGTCAATTTTCACAGAGGAAATGATAGCACATTATGAGGATACAAAGAGAAACACCTTCTTTAGACAATTGATAAATCTCAAAAAAAAGTATTCAATGGCAGAGCACATTGAGGACATTAAAAATTTGAATATAAGGGAAAATGATATTCCAGAGAAGTAGAGGATTGATGTCTCCATAGCGACTTTAAAGGATAACATTCAACATGAGGTTCATCTTTGGGAACCTAATTCATTGGAGAATGTATTCAGGTTGGAAAGAAAAGTGGAAAGAAAAATTATGTCAAAAAGGAATTCTACCCCTCATAACTATAAATATGGAAGTGTTGTTTCTCCTAGCCTTCCAGAACCTACAAGGTTGACACCACAACAATTGGAAGAAAAAGGAGCAAAAGGGCTTTGTTACAATTGTGATGACAAATACATTAAAGGTCATAACTGTGTTGAGAAGAAATTATTTTACATTGATTGTGAAGAGGAGGAAGAAAAGGATCAAGAAACGTGAAAAGAAGAGGATATATATCGCGAACCAACTGCTGAGAAAGAAGAAGTGAATTGGACCATATCTTGTAAAGCATTGGCAAGATTTACCACTCCTCAAACTCTTAATATAGAAGGACATATCAAGAAGAAAAAGGTTCAAGAAGTGAAAGATCACATCAAGAAAGAAGAAATGAATCCAACCATATCTTGTAATGCATTGGCTGAAATTACCACTCAAACTATCAAGAGAGAAGGACATATTAAGGAGAAAAATGTTCAAGAAGTGAAAGATCACATCGAGAATCAAGAAATAAATCCGACCATACCTTGTAATGCATTGGAAGAAATTACCACTCCTCAAACTCTAAAGATAGAAGGACATATCAAGAAGAAAAATGTTCAATAAGTGAAACATCACATTGAGCATCAAGAAATGAATCCGACCATATCTTGTAATGCATTGGAAGAAATTACCACTCCTCAAACTCTTAAGGTAGAAGGACATATCAAGAAGAAAAAGATTCAACCAGTAAAATATCACATTGAGAATCAACAACAAGTTCTCTAACCTCTAAAGGATAATGCCACTTTGGTGCATAATCGAATGAAACAACAGGCATATCAACATCACAATGAAAGAAGTTCTGATGTAGGCAATTGGTTATTTTTACGGCTACATTTCAAGCAAGTTATTTATGAGAAGGAAATGTTGGCAATACTACATGAACTTAAGAATGGTGACCTTACCTAATGGTAAGACGCTTCAAGGTAAAAATGGATCATGATAGTCTTAAATAATTTTTAGAACAAATATTATCCCTAGAAGAATAGAAAAAATGTGTCACAAATATGTTGGATTATGACTTTGAAATCATCTACAAAAAGTTGAAGCAAAATGTTGTTGTAGATGCACACTTAAGAAAGGATGAGGATGTGGAACCATTGTTTTATTCTATTTCTATTATCGAACGAGATTGGATAAATGAAGCAAGGGATGAATGGAAGATGGATGAAGAAGTGTGGCCACTCATTCAAAAGTTGTATAAGATCCTAGTTCAAACAATATTGCCAGAACTTGACGAGAAAGGAAAAATCATATTGGCACCTGGAGCTGTCATAGAAAGAAGAACTCGAAAGCTACAAAATCAGTCAATTTCAGAGCATCTCATAAAGTGGAAGAACTTACCCGCTGAATATTCCACATGGGAGGACAAGAATTTTATACAGAAGCATCAAGAACTACTCAAGCATTGAGGACAACACTTTTTGAAGGAGAGGGGCATGTTAGGTCCCTATGCTACTAGTGTAACACCTTATTGTTATTAGTACAACCCTGTTATTATATTGTTGTGCCCATGTAGTCCCCATATTGTTATTATTGTGCCCTTACATTATTATTGTTATGTCAGCTCTAATTATATTATGACCCCTTAGACTCCTATATATAGAAAGGAGGTCTTGTCATTTGTATCATCCAAGAATTGTTCATTTGTGTAATGTAAAGGAGGTTTCCCCTTTGAAGAGGCTTATTTCTAACGCATTGATCTTTCTTTTCTATCTTTTTGTGAGCTGGTTTCACAACAATGATGTTCTAATGGTAACATTAAGTGTAGTGCACGAGTCTTTGCGAAATAAGAAATGTGATTTCACTTTGAAGCGGGGTAAATGACTTTTATATTTGGATTTTAATGACTTTAAACCAAATTATTTTCTAAAGGGTCCCCATTTATTATTTAAAGTATTTCACCATAAATTTGGGTTGTTGTACAACACAACAATTGGTGATTCACTGGAAGAACCAGTGATCTCTCATAATTTTTAAGTTTCTAAAACTTTCAAAGTAAAGATAGTTCAGGAAATAGGAATTGCATGAAATTTTAGATAAGTAACATTTCCCCGAACAATAGAAACAAACTCACCTAATTATAATTCATTTAATATCCTTTTAACGATGAAAATTCCTTTGTCTATATCAATCTTTACCTAGTTTAAAAATGAAGTAGGGTGCTTTTGCAGATCATCTTTTTAATGTACTCATTTTTCATAGGTAGAGCCTCTATTGCGAGGAGGCATTCATAGCCTCAACTGGGTTACCTTTTTAACCAACAATGATTCAATGTCAGGTCCAGATAAGAGTGTAGTTTTAAGAGATAAATCCAAAATCATTCACTTGTTCTCTTTTCTTATTTAAACAGTTTAATTTTTGTGAAATTTTATTTTTACTCAAAATTCATTGTCTTGGTTTGGTGGCCAAATAATGACAATGCCATTCACTGGTTGTAATTCAACTAAACAAGATGGCTCTTGAGGAGACCCATTTTCTTAAGATTAAAATAATCTCAAGCCAATACCCTGTTTTGGTATGTAGTATTGGTAATGTTAGTCTATTATTTCCCTATGAACATGGTAAGCAAGATCTTGATGAGACCCTTTATCTTTTGAGTTTTAGTATATTTTAGAATTACACTCTAAAAATAGAAAATTTTACTGGATGGGAAGAATCATTGACTCCTTAAGAGTTTTGGATGACAATTATAGAGTTAAAGATGCTTATGTTCAAACAATCTTTACTTTGTTAAAGATAACTTTTCTTGACTGATAATAGAACAAAAGTTTTTTATAAAGTTGGATGTTTCTCAAGGAATAAATAATTTTGGTGGAAAAGAAAATTTTAGAGATTCATGGAACTTAGCTAATATTTCAAATGTTATAATTATTTCCTTAACAATATCTACTTCTAAAAGCAAAAAATCAAAATATTTCGAAATGATTTATTGTGAAGCCAAAAGTAAATGCTATTTAACATTATTTTCCTAGAAAGCATAAAAATGAAAGAAGATCAATGCAACAATGTTACAATTGGCAGAGGTTATCTACTAAGAAAATAATTTATTTAAGATAAGCCCATTAATTGGAAGAGAGTCTCTTCTTCCTGATAAATCTTGTAATATGAAAGTCGATGGGCTTACTTGCTTAACAATATGAAATGGTCCTAGCCTTAGTTTTTGGAAATTGGTGTGTACCTTTTACCTCATGTGCTTTTTCCCATTTCAAGATGAGATCTCTGATATGAAATGGCTTGGTGGAAACTGAAATTGCATCAAAATAAGTTTTAACTAAATGTTGATGATAGAGATGTGTGATCTTTTCTTCCTCTCTTTCCTCTTCTAATTTGAGAATTTGATCTTGTCTTAATTGTAATGAAGGAGAAGGAGTTTCTTCAATGAATTGTACTAGGGCCAAAGAGGGAATAACTAGATTTAATGGAACGATAAATTATTTCCCATAAACCTAATTAAATGGAGAAGTGCCTATTGAGGCCTTTTGAGTGATTTTGTCTACCCATAGAGCAAATGTCAAAGATTTGTGCCAATTCTTTTAGCTTTGGTAGACAATCCATTTAATGATTCTAATGAGGTTTTTGTTAGTGGATTCTGCTAACCGTTGTCCCTTAAGGATAGTAATTGGCAGAATAATTCAATTTAAAACCTATTTTTAGTGTGAATTCAGTCATACTATTTCCAGAAAAGTAAGATGCGTTGTCGAACATGAGTGCATTGGGTAAGCCAAATCTGGTTATGAAAAATTGATCAATGAATTCAATAATTTCATTAGAATTGACTATTCTAGTGGAATTTCTTCCACCCACATGGTAAAACAATCTAGCAGTAAAGACATATTTGTCCTGTTTTGAAGAGTTAGGAACAATCTCACCTATGACATCCAATCCCCATTGTTTAAAATATTGTTCAATATTGACTGGTTGTAAGGGAAATGTTGATTTCCTTTGTCTTCCAGCAGTTGTTCGACATACTTTGCATTTTCGCACATATTCATGAGTGATCTTGAATAGCGTTGGCCAATAATAACCAGCACGAAGTGCTTTATGCGTTGTTGTATCTCCTCCAAAATGTCCACCAACTGGGCCATCATGGAGTTCATGTAAAACTTTTTATGCTTCAGATTTTTCGAGGCAACTTAGCAAAATGGAATCATAGTTTGTTCGAAATAACACATTATGAATGATTTGATATACATTATATTTTAGCCTTAAAGCTCTTTTCGTTTTATAACTTAGTTCAAGAGTAGAAAATCCATTTCTCAAATAAAAAATCAAATCAACATATTGGGATTCAGACTCGTTTAGATTTACCTTAGATATTTGCAGAGTGTTATCTGATTCTTCATCTGATGATATGTTGGAATCTCTCGTTATTATCCTACAAATACCTTATCCTTTGACTATTTTAGCTCATTTAATTTCAATGTCATATTCCTACAGTGTTGTCACCCAATTTTCCATTTTCTCTCCTAATTCTTTTTGCACTAGTAAATTTCTCACAGATGAGAAAGGGACTATTAATTTAGTGTGTGTTTTAAGAATAAAAGGTCTGAAATGAATTATATATTTGAAAACATCAAAAGATTATTTTTTAATGTCTAAGTAATTCAATTTAGTGCATTGCAAATTGGAGCTAGAGAAAGAGATTGGTGCTTCAATTTTCTCGTCGTTGATTTGTGTGAAAATGGTTGCATATGATGTTTCAGAGGCAAAAGTGTATAAAATAAAATGATTAGAAAAGTTCAGGGTTTCTCAAGAGGCAGAATTTATAACCACCTATTAATAAGATCAAAATCTTCTCGCTCACAATGTCCCCATTTAAAAACCAAATTTTTCTTGATCGTGGATTGCAAGCGTAAAACAATTGGTGAAATGTCAGGGACAAATCTTTTAACAAAATTTATCTAACCTAGGAAGGAGTGCATGGATTTTTTGTTGTGAGGCAAAGAGATTTCAGAATTTTTTTTATCCTCTTAGGATCTATGTGAATGCCATTTATGGATACAATAAATCTGAGAATTTTACCTTCATTTAAATCAAAGTAAGACTTCTTTGGGTTTCGAGAAATTTCGTACCTTTTACAACATTGAAAGATCTGTTTTGAGTATTTTAAATGATTACTCGTTTATTTGAATATATTTTTATATCATCTAAATAAATGACCATAATTTTGTTTACCAGGCCTTTGAAAGCTACATCCATGGCTCTCTGGAAAGTCGCTCCAGCATTGATTAATCCAAGCAACATCCTTTGGTAGGTGTATGTTCCCCATTTGGTTCTAAATGTGGTTTTCAATTGATCATTTGGATGTATGAGAATTTGATTGTAATGTGAAAATCCATCTAGAAAAGAGATTAATTTTGAACTTGTGACTGATTGTAGTACCTATTCCATAGGAGGTAGTGGAAATTTGTCCTTCTAACAAGCCTTGTTGAGATTGCCGAAGTCTATGCAAATACAGATATCACCATTCTTTTCCTAATTGGTACTAGGTTAGAAACCCATATTGAATGTCTAACAGGAAAAATGATTTTGGCCGTAAGAAGTTTGTTTAGTTAAGATTTGATTTGATTTTCCAAATTTGGATGAATCTTTCTCAACCTTTTCTATACAGGCTTTTCGTTGGATATCATAGGAATAGTGTGTTGTATGATAAAAGTATCATATGTTTTAAGATCTTCATAATTCCAAAAAAAATCATTTTTATATATTCTCAACAAATGAATGAATATTGATATTTCATCAAGTGCAAGACCAAGACCTAGATAAATATTCTGTGGTTTTAGATCAGTTCCAAGATTTACTAATTCAAACTTCAATGTTCAACTTTGAAGTTTTGAATTAGTTGGTTTCTTGAATCTTCGTTTAATATCATAGAGATCCTCCAACTTAACTAAATATTTGGTAATGGGATTTTCATTTGTATTTTGTTTAAGTTGACTATCATGTTGGTCTTCATCTATCATTTGGTCATCGTATGAGCCCTCAGATGTTAAGAAGTTTATGATATCCTGATCATCATTAAACACTCGCCAATTGGTCGTATTATAGGGAACAGAAGGTCTAAAAATTAACTCTATAGAAAATTGGTCAGGACTATAATATTATGATGGTATGAGTTTGGAAGAATTGTTAGCCAAGAGATGAGCACATGCATTCTGAATTCATTGTATTGAAGAGATATTAAATGCCAGGAAATGTGAGGTAAGGTCCTAGACTAATGATTCATAATGCTTTAAATGTCTAGAAAGGAAATGAATAGTGTTCCTTACCTGTTTCATCATGATTTTAGAGTCTCCAAAGACTTGGAGGTATTTTATATCAAGGCCTATGGATTTGTACAATCCTTGAATCAATGCCTCATACTGAGAAGTGTTATTCATGCATTCAAATTCAAGTCTACATGCCAACATAGTTTTCTCTCTTTCAGGGCTAACTAATATACAACCTCCTCTTGCTCCGTCATTAGATTTAGATCAATCACAAAATAATTTCCAAAACAAAGAATTAACTATTAGTTTATCTACAAAATTGATACACTTGGAAGAATCTGTTTAATTTTCAATCTGTGAGGAATCATAATTCTCCAGAAAAGGTGAAGTTTGTGCATTAAAAATTTCCCAAAAATTATTCAACAGAATAGTTTCCAATCATATTATTGTTGTATGAGAATTAAATCTACCACCAATTAAAACAACATCAGTTGGTTTGACTTTATTTGATGAATTACTGGGAGGCTTACCCATTCCTTGAGCAACTTCAAAAATTACAGCAACAGGAAGAGGAGAAGTGGGAACTACATTTAATTCCTTGAGCAATAGCTTATGTTGATGTTTCAACTTGCTAATCTCATATAGTGTAATATTAGCTCTAGTCCTCTTCATGTCTTCAACTATGATGTATTCAATATCATCAGAAATTACCAAGGTTTTAGTTGTAGGCGAAGGATTAGATTGAGGTGGGGATGTTTGAGTAGACTTGGGAGATGATTTCTTATTGATTTATTTTTCTTTGACAATAGGAGTTGATGGTTTTTATTTTTTACTTGAATGTGGTGAATCGGTAGTGCTCTCGCATTTGGTGGTAATAGGTAAATCTTCTTCTTCCTCATTGTCTGACAAATGGAGAATGAAATATCACATTCCATGTACTTCAACTAGCTCTTCATCATTAGTTTGTTCATCAGCTATTGATACTTCTTCTTCTTCCAAATCTGATTCAGCATTTGATATGGTATTTGGAGTTTTAGGATCATAGATTTGATTTCTTTTAAAAGGTCTAAAGGGATTTCTAGAATAAGATTTAGCTACTTTCTTCTTTATCTCAACCATTTCATTGCACATGGTTTTAAGTCCTTTTTGTAGACCATCAAGATTGAAAGGGTCTTTAGGTGTTTTCTTCTTAGATTGATCTTTGAAGGTGAACTTTTTGGTTTTTCTTCCTTTTAATGTGTTTTTCTTCTCTAAGGCTAAAATTCATTTCTCTACAGCTATAACTTCTTTCATGCTTTCAGCCAAGTTTGACTTAGCAACTGTATCAACAAAAATAGATGTATTTGGAGGGAGAGCAGAAATGTACCATTCATTTTGTACTTCTAAACTTGGTCTAGATGCAGTTGGGATTTTATTTAACAAATTGTTAAAACATGAGTTGAAATGCTTAATGGGAACTTTTGATTCAACTTTTAAGTTGGAGAGATAATTAAGAAGAGTAGCTTTTGAGCAGTCATCTCCAAATTTGGTTAGGAATTATTCTTGGAACACATTCCAATTATCAATGGAACCAAATGGTAATCGAAAGTACCAGGATCCTATTGATCCTTCCAAAGTATAAGGAAATAATAGTACAAAAACATATTCCTCTACAACTCCATTTAGATTTATAGATAACATGAAGTTGTTTATATGCTCCTCGGAAGGAAGACCATCATTAGGGTAAATTTTGGCAACCATTTTTCCAAATGGGTAGGTAATGGATTTAATGGTCCTTCCATTTGAACAATTCCTATATTTACCCATGGTATTTGAGCCATTATGGGTATCTATGTGAAAGAAGATGCATAACTAGTAGAAGGTGACTGGATGGAGGAAGATTGTGCCCCAATACTAGTGGAAATGACTATTTGAGATGGTGAAGTGGATGACTGAGTTTGTAATGAGGATGGTTGAATACATAAAGGAGTTTGTGGTGGTGGTGAGAAAATCTCACTATAAGTTTCAGACTTCGATTTCTTGGTTTTCCTCTGAGGAGGAGGTAGAGGAAATTCAAATGGAGGTATTCCAAAATTTTCACTCTGATCTAGTTAATATTTGGCAGGAAGGAAAAGATGAGGAAATGTTGGCTTCAGATAATTCAGACACCTCTTGAGACATAGAAATCCCTTCTAATTTCTAAATTAAAGATTGTACTTGAGTAGTTTCTACAGAAGAAGTTTGATCTGATTTCTTTGAGGAAACACTAGTGGATTTTAGAGAATTCTTCACAACTTCATGTCTGGGACTTGGAGATCTGGAATGTAGTTGTGAAGTTGGAGGTAACGGCGAGGGATTTTGAATCTTAGAATGGTGTTCCGATTTATATTTACTTGCCATTCATAGCCCTGGCCCTCCTTCTAGCACCAAAATGTTGAAGCCTCAAAATTCGTTGTGACGACATGGGGGATAACCACCTGGTCGGGGACTTGAATACCATCCCTTATCCTTTTGGGTTGGTGGATCTAACTGGAATTATGCGACTAGTTTCACAATTTCAAAGCTGGTAGGATGTGGTATGTGTTTGATTATCAAAGTTGATCTGGTATATGAGGGTGGTTTTAATGAAAAAATCAAACTATATATATATATATATATATATATTATATATATATTAGATTATATATATACTATTACTATTACTGTTACTCGGGCTTAAGATAATATTTGTACAATCTAAATAAATGACTATCTTGAACGATAATGAAGATTATTCATACAAGAAGTATAAAAGTTTCATGAAACAACTATTTTGATTAAATAGTTAATCAAAACGATTGACTGTAAAATGTACCACATCAAAAAATAAATATAATTTTTCTTATCAAAAATAGAGAAAATAGTAGCTCAGCGATATTTCAAAAGTGAAGAAATAACAGGTTGTATTAAAACACAATTGACAAACAATGTACATCTAGAAGAAACAACTTAACAGGTCATAAAATAATCACTACACAATGATAGAAGTACCAGATGTGAGATGATTGATCTATAGACTATAAAGTTGCACTCCATGTGTTTTGTCTAATATTAATCACAGGGAAACAAAATTTCAATTCTTAGCAAACTTTTTTAAATAAACTCCATGGACTAGATCTTCAAAATTAAAGAAAGAATTTAAAAAGTACAGAAGTGTATGGTCTTTAAAGAGTCTCAAATAAAATTTTCATATGCCTTTATAAATACATGAAAGGGGTTTAAATACTAAAAATATTACAAAAATAGCTAAGTGCCAAATTTTTAGGAGTGAAACAACTCTCCTTAGAATCGGTACCAAAAATGCAAAACTAAAATTGATTTAAAATTAAAAAATCTGATCTCGAGTGGTCTTTCCTTCTGATTTGTTTTTTCTTCTCGTAGATATCTATCATTGCCTAAACTCCTGGAGGTTGCTCGATTCTTATATTCACATGTCCCACATAAGTTGTATCTGATAATGATGGTCTCATATGGATGATAGAATTGGTCAAGCATCGTAGGGTGATCAATTGGCTATGTGGTTTCATTAGGTATGACCAATAATCTTCGCAATTGAAATGTGGCAGTTGTCTCATCTGTTGTTATTTTGCTGCAAGATTTTCGTGCCAACTTGATTGGAAATCCTCGATCTCATGCAGATTACCTGGCGAACATTTTTGAATAAACCTTGCATACCAAAGATTATCATTAATAATTTCCATCATACTATTTGATGTTTCACTTGCACTAGAAATTCCCTTTTAGCCTATTTTATCTAGATTTCCCAATTAGTAAAGAGAATTTATTTGTGAGATTCTTTGATCTTTGGAAATTCTGTTGTTTTTCCCTTTGAATTGTCCTCTCATGTGATCAAGTTTGAAATATTTTCATCTATTTCTTCAAATTTTATTTTAGCATCTATGAATTGATTCTCTAATGCATTAGCGTCTTCGCACAGTGGGCTAATCTCTTCTAAGTGAATACAAAAGAATGATTCTTGCTCTGATAGTAACAAAATGATTTCTAAAGACTCTTTGATGAATTCATCAACTTTTATGTAATCCTTCATTTGATCTACAGTAAATCACAACTATGCAATTTCAGCATCTTTGGCATTTAATTATGCTTGGCTTTGAAGTTTTAAGCTCTCGAAACTCTGTTGCATTTGTTCAAGATGTGATTTAACCTATTCCTTTGCATTCACCTTTTCTCTTGTGAGTTGATCCTCCATATTCCTTATTCTTTCCTCCTTTTCTCTAATCAAATCTCTCACTTCTTCTATTTTGGCAATTGTTCCAAAAGCATTAGATCCTACAAACTGACATAAATTGGTCAAATTTTCGGATGGATCTATAGGTGTATCTTTCTAGGTAACGTCCATTGACTCATTTTCTAGAAGGATAATAGCAGTATGGTCAATCTCACTCTTTTTCCTTTGTGTCTTCATGATTCTCCGATGTTTGGGACTATAGAAAATATCCAAAGGAGGAATTTCTTCTTCTTTCAAAACAATCTCTGAAGAAGGAAAAGCAGGGATAAATTCGATATCTTCTAAAGTAGTGATAGGATTTTCCATAAATTTCTCAGGAGGCTTTTGTGTTTCGACAAAAGTTTGTGTTTGATTCGTACCTCCCTGTGGTTCATTCATTATCTGTTCAAACTATCCCCATTCTTTTTGCATTTCTCATGATCAAGTCCCTTCTCGGTATTCTTTTTTTGGAAGGTTCTTCCACCATTTTCTCTGTAGAAGACTCCTAAAGTAGTTTAGCATATTTGGATTCTTTCTTTTCATACTTTCCTGAGACATTAGTAGAAACCCTTTCCTCCTAAGATTCCTGCGGGATTATTTAAAGTATATTTAAAGGCACTTTTATTAACCTTTGATTTCTGTACTCATTGAACTATGCTAATTCAGTTGGATTTACTTTGATGTCAGCTACACTTTGTACTTGTGAAAATTGTTCGACCACTTCAAAAAGATCGAACAATCATCCTCATGAATAAACGTCTTGACTTTAACAGTCGAGGTAAAATTATACACAACCTGATTAGGGTTATATTGCCTTTCACAAAACTCAACAAGGTTTAAACTGTAAAAGTGTTTGACTTCAACTTGTGCATGTTTGAAGTCTTGTAAACAATAAACACCACATCAAAGTAGAAAAGTGGGCCAGATATATTTTTTAGACTCTTTGATGGACCTGGTTACACCCTTTGCTAACTGTCTATTATGCAATTTCTTTGGCTAATAATATATTAGGGACATACCATTGAAGTACATGTGGTGGAGCGTTGCTTCCAAAAACTCTAATATATATGAATAATTCCTCTCCAAACCATCTTGCCATAGGTTGAATATCGACCTTGGCTTCTCTCCATAACCTTTGGACTTTCTTGTCAAAGACAACCTGATGAATAGGGAGCATAATCCCTTGAAAAATATAATAGAAACATTCATTGAAACAAGAATTCCAAAGGGACTTATGATATACATGAATTCGTGTGGGATCCTAAGGCATCCATTTCCATCCCATAATCAGAAAGGGAAAGATGAAACACACAACATCTATGATCTTGTAGTGTGTTGACAGTGCTCGACCTGCCAACATCAAGGGATCTCCCCCGTATGAAGTCCCAACTACACCTCACAGTGTTTGGTGTACAATTCCCATCTGGTACGATGGCCTGGTTGCTATTACATTAATTTTTTTCCTCGACTCTTTCTTGTTAGCCCACGAGAGTGGTCTACTTTATCTTTGAGTAGCAAGGTTCACGTGCCTCGTGATTGCTAGTGCTACTTGTGTCAATGCTTCTTTCACTGAAGAGGGAGAGGGTGAGAGTGAGTCCCAAGTCAGATGGGAGGAATTCCCAACTCTATTAGGAACACACAACACAACAAGGCGTGCACATCTTCCAGAGGAGCAGTCCACACAGATGTGCTAGTCACAACCCACAAGGAAAGATTACACGTACAACACACAGTGGATGAGTCCGCATGCATATAGAAAGTTTACATGAAAGGTCTATCCGATGTTTGGGAGGGTAGCCAACATGTGCAAGACAACATTGACAACATATACAACACATTTTCATTAACATATATGTATTACAACAAGTGAATGAGTTCAAGTGTTAAACACAGGTTAAAGAAACATGCATTACAAGTGTTCAAGATTAGTCTTACAAAACTTACAATACATGTGTGAAAATGTGTTGGCCTAGTGGTAGGCTTATGTATTAAGCGAAAGTTCCAAGACACATCGTTACACCATACATCACTAATCCCGTGTGCACGATGTTGGAGCCACTACTTACTCCTCACAGAAAATATTACAGACACTTGAGGCTATGTGGGAGGAGTTGAGCTGAAAAGTCCCATCCATGTACAAATGAGGGGGTATTTATAGCCAAGGGTGAAACTGACCCTGATGGTTGTTCGACTACCCTCATGATTTTTTTACTTCCATGAATTTTTAACTTTCCATGACTCTTCATACAACAAGTGTGTCTCTTGGACTTCTACATTACATTACATTGATTAATAGTATGGCCCACAATAGAGATGTGGATGACATGACCCATGACATTTCTCGACATGACAGTGTTGGTACATTCATGTTGCTTCTGGTGTGCATGCCGAGCTGCAGTGCTGCTGGGTGATGGATGGCCTCATGGTGCATCACAGCTTCACCTCAACATGACAAAGTGCATGAAGTATTCGATGGTCATTGCATTTGCTTGATGTTGAATTTGCAGGTTGCTCCTTTCTTGCATGTTGGTAAGATTGGCAGGTTTGTCCATTTGCGAAAAGTGTATATTCGTCTATCCATCCGTGAGAGAACACATCTTGCATGTTTGTTCATCCGTCCATCTGCAAACACATCTTTGCATGATCATCCGTTCGTGAACACATCTCTTTGCATCAATCATTTGTTTGTGCATTGGTGAACCTATAATTTTGCATGTACTCCATTCGTTCATCCCATTCGTTGTCATGCCATGTTTGTTTATGTACCTAACCTACAGTCACTCATAACGAGACGACATAAAATCCAAAAACCTCATACTCTACCATGATGCATGATCATGTCATATGTAGGTTACCAGGAGAGGTAACAAGATTGCGAGGTGGGATGGAGGCTCCGGGCACTACTGATGAAAACTGTGCAAGAGTCACTAGGTGAGGAAGATGGGCAATCTTGATCGAGAGTGAATGTTCATGGGGTCTAGCTCAATTGGAGGACAAAACTGTGCAACTTTTGGGAGGAATAGTCTGGGTTGTGGGAAGGCTAGGTAGGAAAAATCTATGCAATGTCTGGAATGGGGGAGTAGTGGGAGCTTGGGAGAAAAAACTACACAATTCCTGGAGGGAACTAGCAGCTAGCTGCCAGAACACTGGCAGCAGAAACTATGCAATTCCTGAGGGGAACTAGTAGTCACCTGCTAGGTCAATAGCAGCAAAAATTGCACAATTCCTGAGGAGAACTAGCAATCAGTTGTTGGGTCACTCGTAGTAAAAACTGCGTAATTCCTCGAGGGAACTGGGAGTTAGGTGCCTGGAGTTGCAGGTGGGAAAAACTGTGTTGATGCTAGGAGGCTAGCTTGCTGATCACCTCTGTGCAGTTTACTAGCTGAGTGAACCACTGGGTAGTAGAGGACTTGCTCATGAAAACTGCACAATTTTCTTGGTGAGTAGCCTGTCGACTATCAGGAGGGCTCGTTGGAAAAAATACACACTTTTTTGAGGGAAACAGGGATAGGAACTAGGTGTCTATCCAGCCTATCTGTGCAATTTTCTTAGTCAATGGAGTGGGCAAGGTTTCCATCCTCTGCACAATTTTTAACGGGAATCAGTCCCTGGGTGGCTGCTGTGTTAGACTCTCTAGTTGACCAGCATGGAGGCTGATTGATTTTCTTGTAGACAACGCATCTTGAAATGACTTGCATGGTTCTTTTGCATTGTTCTGGGTGAGAGTCGATCGATTCAATGGCAGGGTGATGGTTCGGCTATCAGAAGGGAGTTCGGTAATCCAAACTTTAGCAAAATGGCTAAGTGTGTGAATGCATGAAAGATGCATATGTGATCCTCCAAACAAACATTTACATGACTCAATGACAAGACCACTGAAACCATCCACACACACATGCTTGACATGACTGACCGACAGTGTGAGAGACAAGTGTAAAAGTTGTGATTGATCGTTGGTTGATCGTGATGACACTTGCGCCACATTATATGTGACTTTGTGTGCGATTGTGACAGATGTTTTCGTAGCGAACACAACATGTACACATGAAGCGAAGACCTTGAGCATGACTAGAACACGGCTGCAAGGATGACATTGACATCAACATGTAAAAGCTTGGGTGAAATTATTAAGAAAGGTGGGTTTGAAGACTCACACGATCTCACAGAGTGAACCCCAGTGTGTACAGTCATCAAGTAACACTCTCAAAGGAGGCTCCCAAATTGGTTTTAGGAAAACAAAATGGAGGGTGGTTGTAGCAGTTACAACACTTGGTGACACACTGGCAGAACTCCAACTTCTCTTTTTTGGTTTATTGCCATCACAAGGCCTTAGCATTTCAGGAAGTATTGAATCATTGTGTGGGTTACCTTGGCTTCCCCACTTACCCCATGGACATACATGGTTCACCTTTTTCCAACTCAATCAAACACAGTCAAAAGTTCATCTTGATCATAGTGTTTCGAATTTGAGAACGGTAGATAAACTCGTGAGTTGAAGATTTTAAAAATATAATTTTTCATCTCTGGTGTTGCTCCACTTCCAACAGGCCTGGACAGTACCCGGGCAGAGTCACGCAGGAACACAGGCATCGCTCCACTACAAGCAAGCCTAGTCGGTACCGCGGTGGAGTTGCATGCTTCACCTCTTTGCATAAGAACATTTCTCTTCTTTCGCCTTTGTATTTTTTTCAAGAGGACTATGCATAGGCACTTATTTATTTTTGGGGTGGAAGAGGGATCCCAACTTATTGAGAGAAAAATAAGTTGTTCCTTCAGAGAAGCATGTAAGACCTCTCACATAGGTTTTCTCATTTATATTTCCCCCTTCTCCATTTCTACTAGTTGGATGAGCTTGAACACATAGAAGAGAAGGCTAAGTACAGGAATGGGGCTTCCTAGTGTGGAAAAAAGTTCATGGTTGGACCAAAACTTCCCTTGTAGATGGCCCATATTTTCTGTCAAGACTTCAATGGCCGACGGCTATAACCAAAAACAAATAAGACAGACACAAGACTGGCCAAGTGCTACATTGTCACAAGTTTCTTCAAATCTCAACCACATACTCATTCAAAATCCATAACGTAGTAGATGGAAATACTTATTTCCAGTAACAAAAATAGTAAGGTATTCAAAAACTCAAACAAATGAAAACAAAAATAGTAAGAAAAGAAAAAAATAGAAAACAATCAACAAGCAACCAAATAAACCAGGTCAGCAAGCAAAGAAACATGAAAACCACAAATTAAAGACAAGAAAGAAAGAAAACACTACTCCTACTGCTATGCTAAATGGTTGGGGTTACATGAAATGAAATTTCTAGTGAGCCACCGTGGGCATACCTGACCTATAGTCACAAAGATACGAGTGATTAAAACAAATAAAAAATAGTGTGCAACAGAGAATGAAAAAACTTGACAAACTTGCACATGAGATAGAAGGTCTTGCCTATGGGCAGGAGAGTGCATCACAACTACCTAAAACGCATGCTTACCTCTTCTATGACTACCATGTTTCAACAAACCATGGAGGCCACTTGTGAGTGTGCATTGTTCTGCACCAAGTTTCTTAGCGAGTGTGAGGAAGGACTGAAGCTTCTTACCTGTAACACGACTCGCCAGATAAGATTGTTCCAACCATTCCGTGATTGGATCATAAAATTTGTGATGGCTCTTTTGAAAGATTCATGATCTTTGAGAAGATGGATTCCTCATTTGAGAGAGGGGATCACGATGGGAATCAGATATAGATAGATATATCTGGTCATTCTCATCAGTCATGTCAAGGCAGTGAGAGCATGGCATAGCCATCAGCATAGGCCGAGGTGCCTCACTTGCTTGACAAAAGTCTAAGAATAAATATGTTACATGGTTAAGATCATAGTGTGTGGAGGGACTGACATTGGATGTACTATTGGGAAAATGACAAATTGCTTGACAACCAACCAAGATAGAAGAAAAATCATATGAGTCGGTCGAGATGCCAAATTCCTAGTTTGACATGAACAAATAAATATTTTGAATAAACATGCAAACACTCTAAATGAGGGAACCAAGTTCGTTGTCCGCGAGACATGATAGAACACCCACCCGCGACTGGTGAAAAAATGAATAGGCATCATGGAAATGTAGAAAGGATTCTAACGCTTTGAATGTATGAAACCATTTGGGGTGTGGTGAAATGAGAGTAACTTGATTCGTGTGATAGTTTGTGCACTCAACATCACACAGGGAGATTGCTAGTGTGATGCGTGGGCAGATTTGATGTGAAAAAATTACAAAAAGACCAGGGAGCTGATTATGAGAGAGAACATCCGATAAGTATGATTCTAGATGAACATAGCCTTTGAGATTATCAACTTCATTTTCCCATGATTGAATGAGGGGTGGACATTACTAACGTGAATTGGATGTAAGAGAGGTTCATGAAGATGGACATGCTACAACGGACTCATGGATTTGATCGTTAGCGAAAATCTGAAATTTTGAAATATCACACCAGAATAATAAATATTCTTTACATGGGGATCCACGTTGACTGCAACCATGTAGATAGATGGATTGTGCATGAGAAATGAGATCTGATTCATCTTGGTGGGCTTACTAGAGTCTTGAGGTCCTAACATAAGCATCAATTGACATTGAAGTGCCTCAAATTCCTGGCATGTATTGAAACTTTCCAGAATTGGAAATTTTTATTTTGAGATGTGAACTAGATCATGCATGTCTTGAGGATGGTTATTGTTACTGATTTCAAAACTTCTCTTAGGATAACAACCATCTTTGTCATAGGCTTCATCAAAATTTTTAGCAAGCTGACCTGAGCAGTTGTCTTCATGCAACACATGAGTGGGAAGAGTCCTATGTGTTGAGACTATTTTCATCATGGACAACCTCATTGCCTTGTGTCGATTGAGGAGATAACTCATAAGATGAGGAAACAAGAGAAAGCAGAGTTTCCCTGACGCAATTTGATGCATTGTGAATGATAGGATACATAGGCAAGTGAGGTGTATAGGAAGCTTTGATATGGATGTCTTCCTCGACCAATGCACATTCCATATTTGAGTTAGAGTGTACATGAGATGACAATATATCATATGATGTGCTTGGGTGTTCATCACAACATACTGAAGTGTCAGAGTGATGACAACCCAAGACTGGAGCTTGATCAAAAGAATTGATTGTGCATTATGTTTCACCAAGATTCACAGATCAACAATCAATCAAGAATGGAAGCTTAATGTTTTGAGAGGAATTTATTTTTTGTCACCATCCTCCTCCTCTACTTGTATGATGATACTGCCTTACACATGACTGCAACTTGAGCCAGCATCTAGATAATCAAGAGAGTTCACGCAACTAGCTTGTGAAGTAGATCGCTCAAGGAAGTCATGGTGCAAGGAGTCATGGCTTATAGATGATGGACGATGGAAACGATTTATATTAGACTTAGGACTTGGGTTAGGAACAGTGATGTCCTCTTACGAAATGGAAGGATGAGTTTTCACCATACGATTTCTTAACCATTCCGAAATTTCATCGATTGGGGCGGGAGACAACCGAACGGATGGATTGGGAACATGTCATATAGATTCTTCAACTTTGCAAATGCTACGAGGGGGTACCCACTGTGAAAATTTCTTAGCTTTGCAGTTTCTATGAGGGGGCACCCTCTTTGAGACATGAGGTGTCTTGTGATCCGCAAGAGTCGAGGAAGAAGGGACATCAGGAGGTTCACCATTTCGGGAGACATGAACCAAGCGTTTCAACTCTTGGCTCATGAAGTCAAGGTCCATAAACCATTTAGGAATTTCATGATAGAGGTGAAGAAAGTGGATATAAAAGTCCTCAACTGATTCACCAGGCTTCATTCTTAAACAAGATATTTTTTCATAGACATCTTGGTGGTCGCACCCATGGAATGCTTGATGGAGCTCCTTGAGGAAAGCGAGAAGGGAATGGATGGAAGTAGGTGGCATGATATGACACTACCGATTAGAACAACCTTAAAGGGTGAGGAAGAAGAGTACGGAAAAAATATCATCACTATCAATTTCATGATATTTGCAGAAATGAAGAAAATTAGAAATGTGCTTGGTTACGGACATTCTATCCTCACCATCAAACTTTAACAAGGACAAGTGATTGAGAAGCTCTTCAGGGATTAATAGTTGATTAAGGGAGAAATGAGAGAAACACCCTAGGAGCACAAATTGTGTATGATTCATTGGGTAAGAGATCCAACCCTAATGTATGGGCTCATCTTATCATCTGGCCCTCCTTCTAGTGCCAAAATGTTGATGGTGCTTGACCTGCCAACATCAGGGGATCTCCCCAGTATGAAGTTCCAACTAGACCTCACACCACTTGGTATAGGAGTCCCATATGGTATGACAGCCCAGTTTGATTTATCTTAAATGCTTTCCTCAACTCTTACTTGTTGGCACAGGAGAGTGGTATGGTTTATCTTCGAGTAGCAAGGTTCGCGTGCTTGGTGATTGCTAGTGCTACTTGTGTCAATGATTCTTTCACCATGGAGGGAGAGGATGAGAGTGAGTCCCAAGTCAAATGGGAGGAAGCCCCAACTCTATTAGAAATATACAACACAACAGGGCATGTACAGATTTGAAAGGAGCAGTCCACAAGGATGCAACAATCACAACACACAAGGAAAGATAACACATACAACACACAACAGATGAGTCTACACGAGTGAGGCAATCATTATAGAAAGTTTACGTGAAAGTTCTATATGATGTCTCGGAGGGTAGCCAACATGGGTGAGACAACGTTAATAGCATATACAACACATTTTCATTAACATATATGTACTACAACTAGTGAATGAGTTCAAGTGTTAAGCATAAGATAAGGCAACATGCATTACAAGTGTTCAAGATTAGTCTTACAATAGTTACAATAAATGTGTGAAAATGTGTTGGCCTGGTGGCAGGCTTTTGTATTAAGAAAAAGTTGGAAGACACATCATTACACCATACATCACTAACCCCGTATGTGGGAAGTTAAAGCCACTAGTTACTTCTCAAAGAAAAGATTACATACTCTCAAGTCTATGTGGGAGGAGTTGAGGGGAAAAGTCCCATCCATGTGCAAATGAGGGGGTATTTATCGCCAAGGGTGAAACTAACCCTTGTGGCTGTTCAAATACCCTCATGACTCTTTGACTTCCATGGTTTTTCAACTTTACATGACTCTTCACAAAACAAGTGGGTCCTTGGACTTCGACATTACATTACATTGATTGACAGTATGGTCCATAGTAGAGATCTGGACGACATGGCCCATGACATGAATCGACATGATAGTGTTGTTATATTCATGTTTCTACTGGTGTGCATGTTGAGCTATAGTGTTGTTGGGTGATGGATCTCCTCATGGTGCATCACAGCTTCACCTCCACATGGCGAAGTGTGTGGAGTCTTATATTGTCTTTGGGTTTGCTTGATGTTGCATTTGCATGTTGCTCCTTGCTTGCATGTTTGTAATCTTGACAGGTTCATCCATTCACGAAAATTCCACGTTCATTTGTCCATCCGTGAGTGAACACACCTTGCATGTTTTCTCATCCATTCATCTGCGAATGCATCTTTGCATGATCATCCATTCACGAACGCATCTCTTTGCATGCCTCATTTTTTCGTCCATTAGTGAACCTTTCCTTCTGCATGTTCTCCCTTCGTTCATCCCATTTACTATCGTGCCATGTTTGTTTATGTACCTATACCTACAGTCACTCATGACGAGATGGCGTCAAATCCAAAAATGTTCTATTCTACCATGATGCATGATCATTTCGAATGTAGGTGATTGGGAGAGGTAACAAGGTTGTGAGGCGAGATGGAGGCTCTGGGAACTACTGATGAAAACTACACAAGACTTACGGGGTGATGAATATGGGAAATTCGGATTGACAGTGACTATTTATAGGGTTTGGCTCAACTGGAGTACAAATTTGTGCAGATTTTTGGAGGAACACTTCGGGCTGCAAAAAGGTTGGGAAAGCAAAATCTGCGCAATTTCTAGAATGAGCAAGTAGTTGGAGCTTGGCATCCAAAATTGTCCAATTCCTAGAGGGAACTAGAAGCTGGTTGTTGGGACAGTGGTAGTAAAAATTGTGCAAGTCTTGAGGGGAACTGGCACCAAAACCTGCGTAACTTCTGAGGGGAATTGGCAGTCAGCTGCTAGGTTACTAGCAACAAAAACTGTGCAATTCCTAGAGGGAAATGGAAGTCAGCTATAAGGAGTTGCTGGTGGGAAAAACTTCTCTAATGCTTGGAGGCAGGCCTTCTAATCACCTCTATCCAGTTTCTAGGATGAGCAGACTGTTGGGAAATATAGGACTTGCTCATTAAAACTATGCAATTTTCTAAGTGAACAGTCGGTCGACTATTAAGAGGGCTAGCTAGAACTACTACACAATTTTATGAGGGAGACATGAATGAGCACTAGGTGTCTGTCTAGCCTGTCTGTGTAATTTTCTTAGTCAACGGAGTGGGCAAGGTTTGCAACCTCTGCACAATATTTGAGGGGATTCAGTCCCATGGTGGCTGTTGGGTCAGACTCTCTAGTTGACCATCATGAAGGACAATTGATTTACATGCGGGTAGTGCAACTTAAAATGACTTTCTTGGTGCTTATGCACTATTTTGGGTGACATTCAATCAAGTTGATGGTGGGGTGATGTTCTAGTTGTCAGAGGGGAGTTCAGTCGTCAAAACTTCAGAAAAATGGTTGTGTGTGAATGCATGAAATATGCATATGTGATCCTGCAAACACACACTTACATGACTTGACAACAAGACGACTTAAACCATCCAGACACACATTCTCAACATGACTGATCGACGGTATGAGCAACAGGTGTGACAATTTTGATTGATTGTTGGTCGATCATGATGATGCTTATGCGACATTTTATGTGAATCTTAGTGCGAGTGCGACAAATGTTTTCATAGCAAACACAACATGTACACGCAAAGTGAAGACCTTGAGCATGACCAGAACATGGGCACAATCATGACATGGACATCAACATGAAAAATCTTGGTTGAAATGATCAAGAAAGATGGGTGCAAAGACTCACATGAGCTCATAGAGTGAACCCGAGCGTGTGCAATCATCAAGTAACACTCTCAAAGGAGGCTCCGAAATTGGATGTAGGCCAAAATTTTGGAGGGTGGTTGTAGCTGCTACAACATTGTGACAAAATGGTTCTTCCTATATTCTATGATGTCTTGGGCTAAGTTATTTGAAAATATTATGGCCCAATCCATTATTATAGAATTAGAAGCAACATCAATCAGAGGCACCCATTCAACTGAAAACTTGTTAGCGTCTGCATATCCAAATAATCTACACAGCATAGCAGAAATGTATAAATAAGGAGTGGCAAGAGAGGCTACTGAATACATGCCAATTCTATCCATCTTGTGCTTGCTAGGAAATGACCTCCATTTCTTTATAACATCGGATGGTTCCTCATTTTCAGCAGTAAATTGCTCAACAAATGCTTTATCATAAACCTTGTGTGGCTATGGTAAATGATACATCTTTTTGATATCCTCTTGTTAAAAATAGTCGATGACCACTTTTCTTGAGGTTATAAATTCTCTGTCTTCAATGTTCGCATTTTCAATAATGCATTTCACCATATTGGTGTAGCGTAATATTTTTGGTCTGGCTGCCACCTTATGCAAAACAGAGCTTGCGACCTCAAAATAAGAAGTGTCTAAGGATTAAATATCATCTATCATCGCTTCCTTCTGTCATCCCTTCTCAAATATATTTTAAACATTCTCCTATGAACCCACTCCACACTTTGGTGAACAAGTTGTATCAAAAAATAGAGGTAATGATTCCAGTACATCTTCAGCTGGGTACTGTGTAATTTCCCTTATTCATCTTGACCATTGAGCCGAGTAATCGAGTCTCTGTTATAGTCTTGTCACCACAAAGAAGACGAGAGTGATAGTGTGGAGGATGAAAAATGGAAATATAATGGAATGCAGATATCAAAACCTTTTTCAAATTAATGAAATTTAAAAACTTAAATGCACCCCCATAATGTCATCTTTTGCAAATAAGTATGGTAACTTATGCCATGTCCCCATTGCATCCTTCAAGGCATGGATAGACGAATTATGAAAATCTGCCTTTAAATCTGAAATATTAGCATATAGCACATGTAAGCTTGCTGACAAATGTGGTCATTAGTTTATCACCATACACAACACTGACTCAAACAAGATCCATAATATATTTATTTCCTTCACACATTCAGGATCCTTTAATGCCCATAATGATGCAAATTTCGTACCCTCACACAAGTCTGGATCATATGGCAGGAACTGGCTCTCCTCAGGCATCCTCCATGCCACTAGCATAATCAACAGAAGTAACCACGCATAGTGGAATGCCTTTCCATCCTCCTAGGCTTCATGACAATCCTCCAAGAACTCGTGGCATAGATATTTGCCCCAGTTGTATTGGACCCCTTTGTTGCACTACGCAACCAAAAATACTACTAGTGCTGACACTTCATAAGAGTGAGACTTCCTCATTTTTTCTATCCAATATTTGTGCAGAAGATTGCATAGTGCCATCCGATATGGAACTAATGGCATAGCCGCGTGACTTCTTCACCAACCTAAAGCCACTCGTCTTCTAGTCTGCCAGCTTCTTCTCCTGTGATTCCCCACAAAATCATCAGCAAGGTTCACACCGTGATAAGGCAATAAGGTTATTCGGTGGATCAACATGCCAGTAATTGGAATGTGCCCTCCCAACCAAAGGCACCCATCATGAACCAGTGCCAATAATTGATGCACATAGACAATGTTAATGATACTATGGCTAAAATGTTGAACCCACAACATGTTGAGAAACCCTGCGTGCTCAATTCTAGCCACCCACTTCATTGGCTCAAACCATCTAACATCCAAGTCCTCATAGTAAATTGATTTCAAGTGTTTACTCGGTTCTAACAATGGGAACTTCGCATGATCACCCAGGTCCAAGTCCTCCGTCTTCAAAAATGGTACTCGGGCCAAAAAATCACCCTCAAAAGGTACATCCTCTGGAAGCAATGGTGTGGAGACCTAAAATTTCCCCAAGTCTGTGTCCTTAGTCACTTGGGCAGTGGGTTTTCTAGGGGGCACATAAGGTGGTAGGCAAGTAATCAACATTTCTTCCTTTGCATCAATATCTTCAATCACCACATTCAAATCTTCCTCATCAAGGTCCAAGGGTTCTGTTGGATATTTGTTCCTGTCCATCTGACCCTTTTGTCTAACCTCCATTATATTTTTGCGTGGTGATTTCCACATCGATGCTTGTTATGCCTTCTTTTGCTTCTTGTCTCCTGCCGCAGAGGTAGAGGGTTTAGGCCTCAGCGACCTAGGCACTGTGGTAGGTATGGGTTGTGTTGCAGTCATTCTCTCCTAGAATATTTCCTTCTTCTAATTAGGTAAATTTACCTCTCACCCAAATCCTTACTGTGAAAATTCTCTCGAATCTATTTCCAATCCCCCCAAGACATGCAACAATTGTCCTGGCACAAACTAAGGTGCAAAATCTCAAAGAAATTTCTTTGGAAAAATTTTGTTCAAATGTGGAGTGTGATGTTGTCTTTATAACCCATTTTGAATTCAAATCCATTCGTTCCCTCTAGATTCTTTGTCATTAATGTGCTCTTGGTGGCATATTTCCAAAGATATGCTCTTTAAATGCACTCCCCTCGCTCCCTTTAATGGAAAAATAGTCATCCAATCATCTACAATGCTTCCAAGGGTGACCTTTTTTCCAGGTTGCATGGGACCCATTGTGCTAGTGCAAGTCTTTCATTGTAGCTCCCCTCCACGCTTTCCTCTATTCTTCATGTAGTGCATTTACTTCACCAAAATGTCCTTCTGGTAGCGTAGTTTATGGTCCACTACTTCCTTACAAATACCTCAAGTACTAAAATTGTCATCCAGTCATATAGTCATTACACAAGGGTAGGATCTCCCTTGTATTATTTTATCTAGCTCTCTTTGATTTTTCCTGGAAACATCTCCCCATTCAGCTTTGTAAGATGAACTACACCTCCATTTATAACCTCCTTCAAAATGTATGGCCCTAGCCAATTTATCTAAAATTTTCCTAGAAACTTCGTAAACTTTCTATCATACAAAAACATTAAATCTCCAATTTTAAAGGTGCACTACTTAATGTTGTGATCATGCCATGCCTTTTTTGAAGCATTCCACACCTACTAATGAAAGCCTTCCAAGAAGCAATCTTCTTCCAACTCAACTATCTGTGCAAGGCGTTCCTCCAAGATATCTTGATCGGACATCTGTGTGACTACAGCAATCCACAAACTTGGCACAATGTACTCCATTGGCATCATGACCACTTGTCCATAAACCAACCTAAACGGTGTATGTCCAGTCAATTTCTTACTAGTAGTTATATGCTCCTAAAGAACAGTTGGTATGCGCACATCCCAATCATTCCTATTTGCATTACAAATATTCATCAAATAATTCTCTAGGATTTTATTAAAGGCTTCCACTGTACCATTTTCTTGAGGATGATATGGCATGCTTCTCTGATGATACATCTCGAATTCTTCTAGCAGAGTAGTCATTGTTTCATTTACAAAGTGTGAACCCCTATTGCTCATCAAAATCTTAGGGCAGCCAAACCAAGACAAAATGTATTCAAATATGATCTTCATAGTTGTAGTCATGTTGCAATCCTTCACGAGTTACACCTCAGCCCACTTGGTCAAGTATTATGTGGCTATGATGAGGTATCTTGCTCCATTCTTCTTTCCTAGTGGCTAATTTGGTCTCACAAACTCTATTTCCCATTTATCGAATGCCTTTAATGACACTTAGGGGTTCGAAGGAAATTTATCCCTTCACGGTGGCCTCCCCATTCTCTGACAGACATAGCACACCCAACAATATTCCTTGGAATCCTTGTGCATAGTTGGCCACCATAGCCCAGCACGTAGGATGTTCTGCATAGTTTCTCTTCCCACATAATGTCCTCCAACAACTCCTCCATATGCTTCAGTGAGGAGTCTTTTGGGTTCATAATATGGGACATACCTATGCAGAACTTCATCTGATCCCATTTTATATAGGTGTCCTACAATGATAGAAAAATATGCAACCATGACCACCAATTTTTTATTTTTTTTGTATCGTATATCCTTTATGAGCTATACCTGTAGACAAGAATTTGATCATGTCTACAAAATTTTCATCTACGATGCACTCATAAAATACTTATGCATTAGGAAATGCTTCATCAATATTTGTAGGATCATCACCATTCATAATCCGTGAAAGGTGATCTGGTCCATCATTTAATTTTCCTGGCTTCACAACTACCTCAAAGTAATATTCCTGAAATACCAATAACCACCTATAGATTCCCCCCCCCCCCCCAACACAGGCTTGTTGACCAAGTACATGAAAGTGGAAAGACCTGTGTACATTTTGAAGTGCATGCCCAATAAATAATGTATGAACTTATGAAGTGCATATACAATCACCAATCCTTCACGCTTTGTTGTTCAATAATTATTTTCTTCTTTAGACGAATTTCTGCTTGCAAACACAATTGGATGGTCAATATCACCTATTCGAGGTTGGGTTAACACTGCTCCTAACGCTATGAAGGATGCATCTACATGTATGTGGAATTCTTTCTACCAATTGGGGAACATCAGAATAGGTGTTGTAACCATTTTTTCCTTTAATACATCGAAGTTGTTTTGGAAATCATCATCCTAGAAAAATGGCACATCCTTCTTTAATAATTTTTCCATGGGTGCAGTGATCTGTACATATGCTTTGATGAATTTTCTATAGTATCTGGTATGGCCCAATATTGCGCACAATTGTTTTAAATTTCTTGGAGGCTCTAGATTAATAATCACTGTAATTTTGGTAGGGTCCACCATCAACCCCTGCTTACAAACAATGTGTCCCAAGAGTAACCCATATGGTATGCAAAAGATGCACTTCTTCATATTAAGGGATATATGATACTTCCTACAAGTATCCAGCATTAGGCAAAGAGTGGAAACATGATTTTTCACTAACCCAAAAACCATCTAATCATCAAGGTAAACCTCCACCCAAAAACCATATAATCATCAAGGTAAACCTCCAAAATTTAGAAATAAATTCTTTAAAAGCTGCGACTACCACCCTAGAAAAGATTACAGGCACATTCTTAAGTCCAAAGGGCATAATTGTATACTGAAAAGAGCCTCATTTTGTAGCGAAGGTATTCTTACTTTTTCCTTCTGGCACGATCTTAATCTGGTGATACCCTGAGAGCCCATTTGTAAATGAGAAAGCTTCTTGACCTCCAACATTTTTGAAGACTTCATCTATGAATGATGTAGGGAAAGCATCATGTATATTAGCATCATTGAACTTCCTTAAATATATGCATATTCAGATTTCTCCCTTCATCTTCTTTTCCTGAACCACCATAGGACTAACCCAGTTTGATTCCTGTATAAGATCACTAATCCTTGTTGCAAGCATCTTATCTAATTCTTTGTGCACTTTTTCATGGTACTTAGAATTCAACGGTATGGGTGATGATTTAGTGGCTTCCTATATGGCTTTAGATTGATCTTGATAACACGTAGATCACCGACTATCCCCTTTATATCAGAGAATTGTGTTAGAAACAAGTCCTGATATTCCCGTAGTAACTCCATGACTTTGTCAAATGTGTCCTCATCCCAGTAATCACGTATATTTGATAACTTGAGTTGCGTGTATGACTCAATAATCACTTTCTTAGTTTTCAATGGCTTTGAGATGTCAGGGACTTCTACCTTAGGCCCCATGACTTCGTGTTGTCCCTCTGTCTCAGGTATACTAATATTCCTTGGATCTTCCTCACCTTCTTCTGTGGTAACATTGTAAAATTCCAATGCATGGCATAGCTGCGCACTCTAGTTTGGTTGTACCGATTTGGAGGTTCTACAGGCATTCCGAATATTTTGGCCTTGATCTCCTGTAATGCTTCATTAATACATTTGAATCCATCTTCAAAACTAAATGTTAACATAAGAATTTCCTTCAGAACATCCCACTTTACAGTTCTGTATGACAAATCTATTTCTACATACCAGTTCATCAGAATAGTATCCAAAGTTTGGTAGAATATGTGTAACCATTTAGGGTGTGGTTCATCTCCCTATCATCTCATCCATTGAGCCAGATGCTCATATGGATCATCCTTTCATATATATTTTTCTGCAATGCGGGTACTGGCATATCCAAATTGTAGCTTCATCATCCTTCGGTACTCCTTCCAATATGAAAAACTATTCTTATGTGTAGCCCACAATTTGGCAGGCGTAGCCCTCAGTGCGATCTCCAATGCCTCGAACCAATGCTCCCCATATAAATTCCTTTCAAATTTATCCAGAAATAAATTTACAGCGTCTAAGGCATCATAATAGGTAAATTGCATACCTCAGTAGATATACACTGGAGTCACTTAGTAAGCTTGTTGCATCATAGTGTTGATACTTCATGCAACCTGTTCTACCAGTCCTCAAGCTCCTCTTTTGACTCCAAGTTACAAGAGATGTCCATTTCCCAAGTAATTCACCCCTCATCATGATGTCTAATGGCTTACCTCTCAACACGATGTCCAATGCCTAGAACCGATGCTCCTCGAGTACATCCCTTTCAAATTTATCCAGAAATGAATTTACAACTTCTAAGCCATCATAATATGGTAAATTGCATACCTCATTATATATACACTGGAGTGACTTAGTAAGCTTGTTGCATCATAGTGTTAATACTTCATGGAATCTATTATGCCAGTGCTCGAGCTGCTCTTCTGAATCCGAGTTGTAGGAGGCGTCCTTCTCCCAAGAAATTTGCCCATCCACAATAGGGTTCATCCAATCCTCATCCCATGCAATAAGCTTATAGATATTGTCAATATCATCCTCCTTATAGTAATCTGGGACTAGTTCAATACACCACGCACCCTCGGCTAGATCCAATGGAACAATGACCCTTAGTTCCTTCCTCTCAAATGTCATGCTACACTTCTTCAGGTTGATGAACACATTCATATCAAATGCCCAATAAATTTCGAGAAGTGCCAGATAGGGATTACTGTCATCCACAATTTTGATTACCTTGAAATCACCTATAGCACATGCCCCTTCAGTATCTACAGTTACTCCATGTAAGCACCCCATTGGGATAATCTTTTATTGCTTCTCCATTTGTAGATGGATTGGGGACCAATGTAGTGTTGGCTTTCCCATTCTTTCACAATTTTGTTTAGGAAACAAAATTTCATCAAATCCGAGATCAAGGATCACCTTTCCCATTTCGAATTCTCTGATCTGTTTAGTCAATCTCATTTCCTGACCAGTCCTTTTCTTACCTTTTTCTACCTTATGCATTGCGCATTGTTCAGGTAGTGGCTTACCCTTGCTAGCATAGTTATCTATCAACTATTGCAGTCCCTCTACTACCTTTTGGTCCCTTAAATTTATAAGAAGGAATTTAGTACTGACGGATCTATTTCCTGCACACCAATGACCCCTTCAGGCTTCTACATTCATGTACTATGAGCCTTTGATGTGGAAGATCCTGAATCCACAAAGCTCTTCTTCACCTCCATAAAAGCCTCCTTTTCCTTACTTAAATCAAATCTAGCATCTCTGTTAGTAGCCTTCTGCTCGCATATATTTTCTTCTGGTTTTTTCCCTGTGGCTTTATCTTCCCTAATAGTTAAACCACTTAGTGTAACTATATTAACACTGGGCCAGTTCTTGCGTGGTTCTAATCTCATCATCTGGATGTTATAAGTGGGCTACTGGGTCTAGGTCTTTTTCTCTTGCATCTTTGCAATGAGCACGGGACATTATTCTATAACATGATCAAATTGTCAGAAATATTGACAAGAGGGGTGTGTCGAGTTCTGGTAATCTCATGCAAATTGGCCTGGTTCTCCAAAATTGTAACAAACAATTTCTTCTCGACAACTTCCAGCTCCTCCTCCTCACCCTCTCCCTTGTCCCTGGAATCCTCCATGCATTTCAGTTGCATCTTGATCCCGGTGAGGACGTGTCTTAGCCTGTACTTTATATGTTTGGGTTTTGTCCATCATTAATTCATAGCTTCGGCAATTGCACTCATCATGGCCTACAAATTTACATAAATTGCAAAATAGTTATTAGAGAGTCTGTACAAACTTCTATAACAAATGCAAATTTTCTCTCAAATGTTCTCCTATTATTTGGCAGATAGTGCACCATGGCACGACACTAGTGCTTAACCCAATAGTATTTTTTGGCTTCAAGGGAACAGGACCTCCCCCAATTAGATAATTCTGATACATGGGGAAATGATCCTTGTTGTGGCCATTGTCTTTGAACTTTAAGCACCATACTTCCACGTGGGTATCACTCTGAACCTCCTTTCCCTTTTTGAGACTCTACAACTCTGTATGCAGGCTAGCTAACTATGACTAAATCTGCTACACTCCCAAATTTGTATCCTAGATAGGTGAAGCCTCCAACTTGATAGCAATCTCTAGTGCTTCAAGCTACATTCCAGGCTTCTATTGTGACAATGGTAATATTAAATGAGGCAACAATGAAACAATATACCAATCCTTATGTTTCTCATCCAAGATCTGTAGATTATCCTATTGTAGCAGATATTTCAAACATTGATCAAAATCCCATGTAGACTCATTCACCTTTTGCTTGATTTATTTTACCTTAGTTACAGACTCGGCTTGTGACTTAGGCTTTTTGAATTCATTATTTAGCGCATCTTTCATATCTTTCAATGACGTAGCTGGATGAGTTGTACTATAATTAATATAACAACTCAGTTCCCTATCGTGCAATGTTGTGACTAGCTATGCTTTCTTCATATTGTCACATGTTATCTGTTCTTACTTCCACATAAAATTTCCTACAAACCATAATTGTTTAGGGTCTTTTATCACCAAACCTTTTAATATAGGAATCTTCATATCATTCACCATACTGAATAGTGGAGGTGGAGGTGGAGGTGGAGGTGGAGGTGTAAGTGTAGGTGTGTGAGGTGGAGGTGGAGGTGTAAGTGTAGGTGTGTGAGGTGGAGGTGGAGTGGATGGATGTGGTATTCCCACAATACCCTGATTTACTATCTATAACACACCTTAAGGAATCTTCAGAATATTACCTTATTTGTCACTATAAGACGCTCCCAAAAAAGGATTGCACTAAACACCTAAATCTAGATCTCTTCTGAATGGTCTCTTGCTTTGCATAACTGGTGTCAAGTCTCATTTAAACATTAATTTAATGGAATAACCATTTTCTCACACAATAGCATTTTAATCCAAGTTTTCATAGACTTTAGATACTTACATCTTGGTCCTTTGAAAAACTCGCATTCAGCTTCATGATAATTGATGGTTGTGTCAATTGCGAATTTAGTAATAAATCCACCCAAGATACTATCGATCCAATAATTGACAGCCCTTGCAATATTGTTTTCTAAACCTTCTAGGTGCCTTACTAACTCTGGAGTCCACACAATAGGGTTATCCACCTTCCAAATAACTTGACCATCCTCCAATTTATCCAACCATTCGTATAATTTGCATAGAAAATCATGTTCCTCTATTTACAGGTACCTCTGTAACCACTCTTCTTTCGATAGGCACAAATTCTTATTTCCTTGAGCTGAAAAATCGTGGAGCTTCCGATCTATCCACTTTTCAATATCCTTCTTAGTCTGTATCCACTTATGCCACATCACACATTCCTTAGATAGATCCTGGTCCTGGGAACAGAACCATTTGTTGGCCTAAGGGGGCTTAGACCCAAGTTTAGAGTTAGCTATGCTAACTGACAAAACCCTACACTACCGGCTCTTTCTGCAACAACTCGCATAGCACGTGTTGCAGTCTCACCCAAGGCAGTATTGGGGGATGCTAGAACTAGGTTTTTGCATCCAAAGGAATATGTGATGTGTTTTTGTTAAACTTAGGGCTTTATCCCAACCTTCACGAATCCTAACCCTTAAAACCCAGAAATTATAGCGACAAATAGTTAACAGATTTAAACCCTTCACCGATTGCACTAAACATTCATAACATCGTGTAAATAAATAGATCTACTTCTTCATGCATCTATTAGGTAATTTTCATGATTAATTTCATTTGATAGATCAAAATATATAGTAAATTCAGAGATAAGAAATGCTACACAGGTACAGAGGTAACTCTTTAGAACAACCTCTATTATTCGTAGATCTTCTATTATAGACTCTTCCAACCCTACGCACATAGCTACAGGGGCCCATGCACTTAGCTGTGGACTTACCAAGGTCTTTGCGCACACAACTGGAGGAGCCTTGCCCTTTGCCCAAGTACAAAATAGACAAAACATACCCAAAACTTCCCTTTTTATGCTCTTTAGTTTTTTCCCTATGAATCCTCTATGACTCATTTTTATGTTATACTTTATTACAATACCATGGTCTTGAAACCATGGGTAGGTCACAAAACCACATAAATATTAACAAACTAAGGGGCCCTGTCCTTCCCAAATCCCCTTTGACTCCTATTGACCTGCGCTACTTGTGCTCCACTCCTCAAAATGTAGAGACTTTACAATCTTTACCAACACTTTACAAAATTTGACCCCAGGGGATGTCGTCCGAACATCCTTATAAGATAACATCTCATGGAGAGACATGCCACTCTAGTTGATTGAGTTTATGCATGCAATGAAAAATAATCTAGCATGTAATCATCATCATCTTGCAACATTTAATGAAGCGGCCTCCCCACTCTTGACATCGGGCCTAGAGACATAACCCAAAATGGGTGAACTCCATTACCAAAGTTTATGTGTCATTTGATTTGATGGTTTCCAATATGTTTTCCCATCCTTAAAGTATGCACATGTCGTTTTTCATACACTTTCATATAAATTCAGTTAACATCATAGAAGTAAAAGATCTTGGTTAATTTTGGTAGCTAAGATAACTCAAACCAAGTTTGATATCAGAGCAGTCTTCTTGCTTATGTGAATTGTGAGTGAATGATTAGACTTGCAACTAGAAAGAAAATGGAGGATGACAAGGATCTCTATGAGGCCTTCTACAAGATGTCCAACATGGTAGATTTAATGTATGAAAATTATGAGGAGAACATGGGAAGAGAGAAATGGGAGAAAGAAAGAGTAGAGGATGATGCTCCATCTACCCCCTCGAGTGGGAATCCTTCCTCTTCATCATCTTCTCATCATTCAAGTGAGGAAATCAATTAGAGCCTTCAAGCAGAGAATAATGAATTGAGGATAATTCTACAAGAAGAAAAACAGGATAAGCAGAGATTGCAACATCGGTTACGAGCCATGAAAGAGGCCTTGAAAGATTTTAATCACATCAAAGGGTTAGTGAAGCCATTATCACCTACTTCATAATCGATAGTTGAGGTAAACATTGTTGATTGTTCTTCAATTTCATTTTCGCATGACATTATTTCTATTGGAAGCCTTGAGGTACCCATTTCAGGAACCGGCCTAAGACCCCTTACCAAGATGGGATACATCAAAAGGAGAGTTCTCAAATGTAGCATAAGCTCCCAAGGCATTGTCTAAAACATCGAGGAAGAAGGATGACGGGAACACATCACAATCCTCCCATGGCAGTGCACATTGCAGAGGAAGAGAGAAGGAAAGATCTCATCACTAGGATTGCACTAGAGACAGTTAAGAGAGTTATAAAAAGTCTTAGTATTCTAAAGTTAATTTTGTTTACAAGCATATTGTTAATGATGAGTAGAAATCATGGCATAAATAACCATGTAGCTTTTGTGGTTTGCATAACCATGTGGTTGTTGAGTGCTGGAAGAGAATGGCAGCAAGAAAGAGGATAAGGCATGAAAGGCATTATCCACATCAGGGAAAGAAGAAGGTTAAGCAGGCCTGGAGGAAGAAGACTTTCTGAAATCATTTCAACAGAGCTGGACATCAAAGAGCTACATGTTGGAGGCTTCATCTAGAGAAACATCTTAAGGACAAAGCTCCCATGTAGGAACAATCTGGTGGAAATGTTCAACAAGAAAATCCACCACAGGGAGATGACCCATTCACTTTGATGAGTGAGATGGTTTTACTAGATATAGTAGCTTGTCATGGCTGCATTTTGTAAATCATGTGTTGCGATATAATTGTAAAAATGATTATGTGTTTTCCATCGCTTATTAAAGAAACAATGATTTTTTTGGCCTTTTATTGATAGATTGGGTATTAGTTTCTATTATGATGTACACTTGACCAAAGAGTGTGTGTTATAAACCCTTGGAAAGTATGGAAATCCTTGGGTGATGATTGGTCATGTAATTGAACACATAGTTTAGAAATATTGTACTAGACGTTTTCAAAGGATGTAGGTATCAGTTCATCACTTATAGCTCTGAAGAATAAGAGTGAAGGAGAAGGAAGTGTGACCTGTCAGGGAACTTGTCGTGCAGAGAGGAGAGTAGAAGAGATTGCAGATTGCGTTCATGCTTTTGGAGTACCAAAAGTTACTTAGTGGGGAGGAATGGTCCAGGTGGCTCTGAAAAGGCTCAAATTTCAAAGTTTTTGAATCTGAACAACATTGGCATCAAGTTATAGAGCTATTCATTACGAACCGAATGACAAGAATGACAACTCAATTGGAATCTGTATGACCATTTTATGACCATCAAAATATTTCAAGTCATAAGGGGATGTGGGACTTGTATGATTATATGGTCATTGAATGGATAATATTTCATTCACATGTGGCATGCCAACATGGGCCTCCTAACCCTGCACAAAAAGACAGATATATCTATATCTATATATCTATATCTATATATATATCTATATCTATATATATATATATATATATATATATATATTATATATATAATATATATATATATATATATATATATATATATATTAAAATAATATATATAAACCAAATTGATAAGAAAAAAATAACAAGAAATATCATTTAAAAGTAAATATTGTATGGTTAGTAAATAAATAAACATATGAGAAAAAAATAATAATAATATTAACATTAAAAAATGGTTATTCAAACAAACAAATAGTGGAATTAATTATCTAAACTTTATAATGGACATGTTAATTGGTTATAGTCCGAACAAAATTAATGGGTTATATTGACCATACTATATATGGTCTAAAAACTTTTGCAACAATAAATCAATGTTAAAAAGGTGGAACAGGCACCGGGTCGTATATATATGTAATGGTTGTTGTAACTTTTACAACCAACTCATATAGAATAATTGGCTTATGTTTAAAACAGGTCAACATTGGGTTGAACCAACAACCCTCTCTTTTTGAATGCCTGATGGTCCACATTATGACCAAGGAGCTAGCCTGGAATGCTTAGAAAGATTTTCTGACCAAATATATTTAAACACCTTTTGTCCATTTGGGGGAGGGAACTATGCATGGAGCTGAGCACATGAAGGGAGCAGAACCGCAACCATTGGAACCATGAACAAGGTGGAACTCTGTTGGCATTAATTTTGAGACAGATTATTAAGGAATATTTTCCATAATATTCTTTGATGGTTAAGGACACTTTAAATACCCTTGGGGCCAAATTTTCACAGTGATAGGATCATGCCAACTTTATACTCAAATGAACCAGAATTTCATTAGGACTTTGATGGCGAGATCAATTTTCTAATCTAAGAAGTGGATCTTTAGTCAAATCACGGAGAGGAATATTTGTAGAATCATGAGTAATCTAAATGATTCCCTAAGGGTTAATTTAGAACCAGACTAACTTTATAGTCAAATTACTCAATTTTTCACAATGAGCACAGTGGTGAATTCACATTCGTCATCTAAGTAGAAAAAATTCAATCAACCAGCGAGAAGGAATCTTTGGGGAATATTTTATATTCCCAAGGGTCTAGATTTTGATAGTATAAAAAAGGGGTCAATTTTACAATCATTTGACATGATTTCGTTCCATGAATTCAAAAGTGCAAGCCATTTCTTCAACATAGATTTGCATTTTTAGGCCATCTATGGGAGTGAGGTATATGATATAGTGATTCCATGTCTTTCTTTTGATTTTCTAAGATGATGTTTTTGATGTTGAGATCCTTGTTTACCATTCAGTTGGAGGATACTTGTATGCCACTTCATATGAGAATTTAATATCCTATCATGCTAATGGAGGGCTCACATGAGTGAGAGTTCCTATAGGAGAATGTCTCGTGGAGAGACATGCAACTCTAGTTGAGGACGTTTATCCTTTTAATGTCAAAGAATGTACCATGTAATCATCATCATATTGAAGCATTTAATGAAACAACCTCCCCACTCTTCACACCAGGCCCGGAGACATAACCCACACTAGGTGAACTTTGTTATTAATGTGTGTGTGTCCTCTAATTTGATGGCTATCATTATGTTTCCTTGCCTTTAAAGTATGGACATGTGGTTTTTCATAATCATTCATATGCAATTTGGATAACATCAAAAAATTAAAATATCTTCGTTAATTCCAGTAGCTGAGAGAACCTAGATCAACTATGCATCTAAATTTCCTTATTTCATTATGTATGATATTTATGATGAGTCAATATTCAAACCCAAGCATCCAAATAAGAAGCATGCCAATAAGAAAAGAAATTTTTACTCAAAGCAAAAAAGTGACAATGAAAGTAATGTAAGTGTGACCAATGAAGAAAGGGGTAAAATATTATTCATTCTTGAGGTTGAAGAACCTAAAGTAGAGATTACGAGGGAGAACTTAAAAGTGCAGTAAAACAAATAAAGCTTCTAAAAAATGAGGAAGGTCATCTAATGCATCAACTTCAATAGAAAAAACCTAAATTAAGGCACCATTCTTGCTTTTGAAGTCAAACTAGAGGAAGGAAAAATAGGAAAAAAGATTCTATCCAAACAACTAAATGAGAGGAAGAAAAATTGTGAAAGGCTAGAGGAGGTTTTCCTCTTGAGAGAATAATTGTGTAGCTCAAATCAAAGTTTGACATAGCCATTGAATACTTATATCACATTCCTAGCATGCAAATGTATCCTCTTATTAAAATAGGACTTGATTATCAAGGAAATTATGAGGCACCCAAGAAAAATGGTCCCCCAATATCATGAAATGAAAATCACTCTAAGAGGTTTAACTAGTTATTCATAACATCTAGCAACACTTTTGAAGATCTAAAGAAAGTGATGAACTAGGCCAAGCATGGACATTTCATTGCCTCTCAAGACAATTCGAGAAAGGAGCAAAGTACAAGGAACCAAAATGAAAGGGAAAGGAACCACAAGAAAAAATTGCTCCTAACAAAGTATCCACAAGGAAAAATGAAGCAAGTTAGGAAATTTATATGGCACCTCCAAGTAATTACTTCTGAAGGTCAAGATCTCCTTCTACATCTAGGTATCAAATTATGTTTTTTAGTTATTGTTTTTAACACACAAAGATTGCGAACAAAAGACAGGAGTGAAAAACATATGACGTGTTTAGCTATAGAGGATGTGATAAACTGCAAATATGGATACATGTAGACCAAATTAGGAGAATCCCTTAATTATTGAGAATGTAACTAGTTTCAGTCTTTATAATTATCGTCTCATTTCAATATGTATCCTATGTAACAAAAAAGAAAAGAAAAGAAAAGTTATTATTATTAAAGCATATGTCTCATGCTCATTATTGATGTTATTTTATGTAAAAGCATGTTCTTCATGATTCTAGTATTTCTTAGTTCTTATGATTTATTGTGATGAGTCAAAGGAGTCAACATCATGTTTATAAGACCATTCCATGGAATTTTTAATTGTAGAAAGAATTATCTTTTATTCTATAAAGTATTGGATTGGCCAAGAGTGAAATTCGTCCTTGGGATCCTCAAGTTGTCCAAAAGGAGGGAATTACCCCCCTTTGGAAGGCTATATAAAGATTATTTTGACTTCATTTGGAGACAGGGTGACTCACAAGTTCGATCGTCAAGAAAGAGTTCGATATGTAGCTTGGAAGGAGCAGAAAAAGAGAGAAAAGATTTCGAAGAATCTAGGAGGCTCAAATATCTTGTATTTGGGCACTATATCTCTCACATGAGTGAAATTTAGGGTTTTCTACGTTGTTGCATGAGGTCTAAGTTGTAGCGTTGAGTTGTAGTAGGATGAGGTGTAGAAATTGTTAGCTGGAAGGCATGAAACTTTGTCCATACTTTGCAGACCTTAGGAAGAGTTGTTTCTCTCTTGCAAGGTCCCAATAGGAGGTTAAATTAGGATTTATTTAGAAGCTATATGGTCAAAGTTGCAGGTTGAGTAATAATTTTGTAGCTAGAATGTTGAGATTGCAACAAGATGATGGAGCTTAGTGGAAAGGAGTCGCCTTCACTAAGTGGGCCCCAAGGCAAATTATGGCGCAAAGTCTATTTTTAGACTATGTCTATTTTTAGACATATGGATCATGTCTATGAGTTGCAGGATGTTGTTTATGGATGATTGGTCAAGTTGGATAAAATATATGGATTTCTATTTTTAGACAACAGTGGTGACGCTGTCAAGTCGAATTATAGAGCAGTCAAATATTATTAGGTTATAATAATATTTAGACTATAAACTTTATCTTAATCTCTTGGAGCACTTCAGTTTGAGCTACAGATGTGGCACATGCAATTGTCAGAAGGAAATACATTTTCTTTGTGGTTTAGTTGAGTTGTTGCATGCATGACTTCAGTTAGAACTCAATCAGTTGAGTTTGGTGGAGTTGATTGTGGAGTTTATGGAGTTGTGTTCAATTTGACTTGGTTAAACTAATTGTAATTAGTCTAACTGAAAATAGACTAATGATGAGTATTTAAACTAATTATTAACTCATAATGCAGCTAAAGAATACATCAGTTAACTCAGTTGCATGTCAGTGCATGTTCAGTTCAGCAGGGAAAGTTGTTAGAGGATTAGATTGCTATCAATTGTGACTATAGTTGTGCATGAGGATTTGCACAATCAATGGGATTGAGTTATGCCAATGAGAATTGGCCAATACCAAGTGATTATAGCATCTGCTCACGTGATTCCTAGTGTGAGTTATTCTTTTGAGGTAAATACCTATTTGGTTCAACCATTCTCATCCATTCTTGAGCAGGTATTGAGCAGTGGAGGCAGGCAAGCAGTGGAATAGATTTGGAGATCAGATATGAGTTGTATTGTGTGTAATAGGTGGAGATAGTGCTGAATACTTGTGAGAAGTATTGACTATTGTAATGTTACATGTTCTCAATCATTAATATACAGATAGTGTGGTGTTTTCAGCTGTAAGCTTTCCCCGGGTTACATACTGTGTTAATGTGTGCATGCTCTTGATGTTTTATTGTTATTGATGCTGCTATATTGATGATCAACGTAGAGGAGCTTATGTATTGTGTATGTATTCCACAATAGTACATGATCAGGATAATCTCCATTGAATATGTGTTTATTATTCAAAATTTCTACATGGTATCAGAGATGTTGATCATCAGATCTACTATTTAGGAAGTGTTTACATTCTATTTCTTCCGGTGAATGCCCATACAGTCGATCTCTGTACAAGAAATACCTTATTCTCACGAATTCTAGATCGGAAGCGGTTGAGTTGGAGCTGGTGGAATTCGAATTTGCAGCAGTGTTTTCTTGGTGTCAAAACTAAGATGTCTTTCACAGGATTGCGATTGGAGTATGCCCTTGAGGGCAGTACAAACTATATTGCATGGAAGGACAGGATGGAGGCAGTATTGGATGACAACGGGCTGAAGGAGTTCATAGAGACGAATGTCCCAAAGCCTACTAATGCTACTCAAGCTAATGATTGGCAAAAGAAGACTGCAAAATGTCGAATAATTCTGTTGGAGGGGCGTGAAGGATCACATTGTGTCTAGCCTCCATGGAAAGGCTACTCCATATTTGATGTGGAAATCGTTAACAAAATTATTCCAAAGCACGAGCGATCAGAGGAAGCTGGTGCTCAAAGATAAACTCAGAAACATCAAATGCGAGAAGGGTGACAGTATGCCCAAGTATCTCACGAAGTTCACTCAGTGTCGAGATGAGCTGGGAAGTGTGGGGGTTACTATTAATGATGAGGACTTGGTGAGCTTGGCTCTCCTTGTTCTTTTGAAGAGTTGGAATTCCTATCAGGACTCCGTCAATGGTCGGGAGAAATTGCCAGGATGGGAGAGACTGTGGTCAGATCTTGTGCGGGAGGAGATCAGGCAGAGTACCAGGGACAGATCTTCATCAAAGGGAGCTGATGAAGAAAATTGCGCTTTGGCTGCTAAAGCAAAGAAAGGAAAGAGAAAGAAAGCTTCTCATTCTGGTGCAAAAGGCAAGAAGCAGGACATGTCCAAGGTGAAGTGTTTTCACTGTCACCAGCATGGACACTATGCCACTAATTGTTTGCAAAAGAAGAAGAACAAGCAAGCTACTGGATATGCAACAGGAGAGGCTCTAGCCTCACAATTTGAGCTTGATTTTTCATTGATCGCATGCTTGGTTTCAAGTGTGATGGGATTGGTGTGGTTCTTGGACAGTGGTGCGTCTTTTCACATGACGAGAGATAGAGATTTGTTTTCTGATCTAGAGGACAAAGATCTTGGAGAGCACATCGAGATGGGCGATGATGGTAGATACAGTGTGACCGGTGTCGGTGTCATTTCCTTTGAGAGGGAGTCTGGTAAACCTTTCGTATTGAAGGAAGTCATGCATGTTCCAAGATTGAAGAAGAATCTTATCTCTGTGGCGATGTTAGAAGACAAGGGGTATGATGTTATTTTCAACAAGGGAAAAGCTTTCCTGCACAGCAAGACAACTGGTGAGACCCGGAAGATAGGGGTTCGAGTAAGGGACCTTTATCAGTTGCATGTAGATGGATGTGCAACAATGGCAGGCAAGGCAAAAGGATTGGTGAGCCGAGATGATGGCGAGTTGTGGCATAGGAGATTGGGTCACCTTCACCATGTAGCCTTGAAGATACTGCAGCAGATCACTAGAGGGCTTCCTAAAGGCACACTTGCGCAGTCAGATCAGTGTAAGGGGTGTACTCTGGGGAAGTTTGTGAAAGCCACCTTTCACAAGAAGGATAGTCGTGCCACGATGATCCTTGAGAGAATTCACACAGACATGTGTGGACCTTTCTCAGTTGCTTCGACAACAAAACACAGGTATTATGTGATTTTTGTTGATGATTTCTCTCGTAAGTGCTAGATCTTCTTCATGCAGAAGAAGAGCGAGACATATTCAAAGTTCTGTGAATTCAAAGCACTGGTCGAGAAGGAGTCGGGGAAGAAGGTGAAGGCTCTTAGGAGCGATAATGGTGCTGAATACATCTCGGACAAGTTCAAGGATTTCTGCAAGGAAGAAGGGATTCGAAGAGAGCTCATAGCTCCCCATAACCCACAGCAGAATGGGGTAGCTGAGCAAAAGAACAGAACGATCGTGGGTGCTACACAAGCGATGTTGCATGATCAGGGCCTACCCCTTCACTTGTGGGCAGAAGCATGCAATACAGCAGTTTATGTGCAGAACCGTTGTCCTCATAAGATACTTGACATGAGTACACCCGAGGAGGCTTATTTTGGTAAGAAGCCTGATCTTTCTCATTTGAGGATTTTTGGTGCTAATGTTTACATGCATGTGACGAAGGATGCCAGGAAGAAGTTGGAGCTGACAGCAAAGGTTGGGATATTTGTGGGGTACACTGATACACCCGACAACTATCGTGTGTATTTGCCAGACAGTGGTAAAATTGTTATGCGACAGGATATAAAATTTCAGGAGAAGAAAGCCATGAAGTGTTCGCTTGAGAGGGAGCTACACTTGCATGCAGATGAGGAGCTATTAGTTCCTAAGGATGAGCTTCAGGACGTGGATCAGCCACAGGACGAGGTTCATGGAGTGGAAGAGACCACTCAAGCAGCGCCAACCATCAGAGGGTGAAAGCGCTTGACAGAAGCTGAGCGACTGGCTCAAGATGCAGAGAAAGTTGTAGGACCACCTACAGCCCAACGTAGACAGAGACAGTCACCTGATTGGTACACTGGATACATGTCTCTTATGAGCAAGTGTGTTGTGACTCAGCCATACTCTTTTGAGGAAGCTATGGAGGATCCTGCATGGGTAGATGCCATGGTGGAAGAGTATGATTCTATTGTCAGAAACAGTGCATGGGAGATTGTTCCTAGATTGGAAGGGAAATCAGTGGTGGGTTCGAGATGGATCTACAAAGTTAAGCAGGTAGCTGATGGGAGTGTGGAGAAGTACAAGGCAAGATTTGTTGCCTGAGGCTTTTCATAGATAGAGGGGATCGATTATGAGGAGACCTTTGCACTTGTCGCAAGGTATTCTTCCATACAGATGGTTCTTGCTCTCCCAGCATAGATGGGATGGCACATTCATCAGATGGATGTCAAGACTGTGTTCCTCAACGGATTCATTGAGGAGGAGGTGTACATTGAGTAGCCCGAAGGCTTTGAGGTCTTCAGTAGTGAGTCGCATGTGTGCAGGCTCAAGAGAGCGCTATATGGGTTGAAGCAAGCACCATGTGCTTGGTACACACAGATAGACAACTATTTCACTGGACTTCGATTCTCCAAAAGCGAGGCAGATCCTAACCTATACCAGATTGTGGTGGAGGGTAAGTTGCTTATCATTATACTGTATGTAGATGATTTGATTCTAACGGGTGATGAGTTGTTGATACTTTCATGCAAGGATGATCTTGCTAAGGAGTTTTGAGATGAAGGACTTGGGCCTCCTCTATCACAGAGGAAATATGGCAGCGCAATGGTGGACTTTTGTTTCCCAGGGTAAGTATGCTCGGGAGATACTGGAAAGTCAACATGCTGCTACAATCGCCTGTTGCATACTCCCTCTTCCTGGAGGTTGGAGGAAGGAGGATGCCACTTCGGGAGAAGAAGTGGATGCCATTGTTTATCGACAGTTGGTGGGGTCACTGATGTATTTGGTCAATACACGACTCGATATATGCTATGCATTTAACTAGCTTTCACAAGCTATGGTTAAGCCTACCAAGCTCTTCTAGAAAGAGGGAAATCATGTATTGTGTTATTTGAGAGGCACATCGGGATATGGATTGTGGTACAGATAGGAGGATGAGGTGAAGCTATGTGGCTTCACGGATGCAGATTGGGCAGGGAGCCCAATGGATAGAAAGAGCACATCAAGAGGGGTCTTTAGTATTGGATCGACAGTAGTTGCTTGGTACAGCAAGAAGCAAAGATCCATGGCACTCAGTTCAGCAGAGGTCGAGTATATGGCAGCAAGTTTGGCTGCATGCAAGGCTAAATGGATGAGTAAGATTCTGGTTGGTTTGTTCGGTTGTCATTTAGAGCCTATTGTGATTTACTATGATAACCAGAGTTGCATTAAACTCTTGGCTTATCCTGTATTTCATGATAGATCTAAACACATTGACATCAGGTACCATCATATTAGAGATTGTGTGCAGCGGAGGATCATGTTACTTTCATACATTACAACGGAGGATCAGGATGCTGATATTCTGACGAAGGCTCTCACCAGGAGCAAATTCGAATACCACCGAGGCAGGATAAGGGTTGCTGATAATCCATATCTTGTCGAGAGGGAGTGTTGAGATTGCAACAAGATGATGGAGCTTAGTGAAAAGATCGCCTTCACTAAGTGGGCTTGCAGGAAAATTATGGCACAAAGTCTATTTTTAGACTATGTCTATTTTTAGACATATGGATCATGTCTATGAGTTGTAGGATGTTGTTTATGGATGATTGGTCAAGTTGGCAAAAATAGATGGACTTCTATTTTTAGACAATACCGGTGACACTGTCAAGTCCAATTATAGAGTAGTAAAATATTATTAGCTTATAATAATATTTAGACATAAACTTTATCTTATTCTCTTGGAGCACTTCAGTTTGAGCTACAGATGTGGCACATGCAGCTGTCAGAAGGAAATACTTTTTCTTTGTGGGTCAGTTGAGTTGTTGCATGCATGACTTCAGTTAGAACTCAATCAGTTGAGTTTGGTGGAGTTGATTGTGGAGTTGATGGAGTTGTGTTCAGTTTGACTTCGTTAAACTAGTTGTAATTAGTCTAACTACAAATAGACTAATGATGAGTTGTTGAACTAATTATTAACTCATAATGCAACTAAATAATACATCAGTTAACTCAGTTACATGTCAGTGCATGTTTAGTTCAGCAGGGACAGGTGTTAGAGGATCGGATTGCTATCGGTTGTGACTATAGTTGTGCATGAGGATTTGCAAAATCAATGGGATTGAGTTATGCCAATGAGAGTTGGCCAATAATAAGTGATTATAGCCTCTGCTCACATGATTCCTAGTGTGATTGATTCTTTTGAGGTAAATACGATTTTGGTTCAACCATTCTCATCCATTCTTGTGCAGGTATTGAGCAGTGGAGGCAGGCAAGCAGTGGAATAGATTTGGAGATCAGATTTGAGCTGTATTGTGTGTAACAGGTGGAGATAGTGCTAAATACTTGTGAGAAGTATTGACTATTGTAATGTTACATGTTCTTAATCATTAATATACAAATAGTGTGGGGTATTCAGCTGTAAGATTTCCCTGGGTTACATACTGTGTTAATGTGTGCATGCTCTTGATGTTTTATTGTTATTGATGCTGCTATATTGATGATCAACGTAGAGGAGCTTATGTATTGTGTATGTATTCTGCAACAGTACATGATCAGGATAATATCCATTGAATATGTGTTTATTATTCAAAATTTCTACATGGTATCAGAGCTAGCTGATTTGTAGAAAAAATTTCTACATGGTATCAAAGTTGTTGAGCATTAGATCTACTATTCAGGAAGTGTTTACATTCTATTTCTTCAGGCAGAGTCTGTAATTGGGCTAGGTAGCCTCTGGATTCATCCTTCCTTTGCAAGGTGAGATATCCGATGAATGCCCATACACTCGATCTCTGTACAAGAAATACTTTGTTCTCATGAATTTTAGATTGGAAGCAGTTGAGTTTTGAGCTGGTGGAATGGCGCTCAAGGATAAACTCAGAAACATCAAAGCTGAGAATGGAGATGCCACAAATTATCCGAGGAAGAAGAAAAATAAGCAAGCTGCTGGATCTGCAGCGGGAGAGGCGTTAGCCTCGCATTTTGAGATGGATTTTTCACTGATCGCATGCAGGGTTTCAAGTGTGATGGGATCAGTGTGGTTCTTGGACAGTGGTGCGTCTTTTCACATGCCGGGAGATAGATATTTTTTTTCTGATCTGGAGAACAAAGATCTTGTAGTGTACATCGAGATGGGCGATGATGGTAGATACAATACGACTGGTATCGTTACCATTTCCTTTGAGAGGGAGTCTGGTAAACCCTTCATATTGAAGGAAGTCATGCATGTTCTAGGATTGAAGAAGAATCTTATCTCTGTGGCGATGTTAGAAGATAAGGGGTATGATGTTGTTTTCAGCAAGGGAAAAGATTTCCTGCGCAACAAGACAACTGGTGAGACTCGGAAGATAGGGGTTCGAGTAAGGAACCTTTATCAATTGCATGTAGATGGATGCATAGTAATGGCATGCAAGGCAGAAGGATTGGTGAGCCGGGATGATGGCAAGTTGTGGCACACGAGATTGGGTCACCTTCACCATGGAGCCTTGAAGATACTGCAGCAGATCACTATAAGGCTTCCTAAAGGCACACTTGCATAGTCAGATCAGTGCAAGGGGTGTACTTTGGGGAAGTTTGTGAAAGCCACCTTTCACAAGAAGGATAGTCGTGCCACGACAATCCTTGAGAGAATTCACACAGATGTGTGTGGACCTTTCTCAGTTGCTTCGACAACAAAACACAGGTATTATGTGATTTTTGTTGATGATTTCTCTCGTAAGTGCTGGATCTTCTTCATGCAGAAGAAGAGCGAGACATATTTAAAGTTTTGTGAATTCAAAGCACTGTCGGGATTTAACACATAATAAATATATTGATTCCATCCTTGGAGGGATTGTTTCTCGTCTTTCAAATGGCCCTGTATGGTTTAATTTCTATTCAAATTTTTCAGTTTAAGTTTTTGATGAGAACATCAAAGACATTTTACAGCTACAGATCAAAACTTCTAGTTTTGTTATGAAGAAGAAAAAAACTATTACTTCTATCCATACGAGAGGGTGCCTTCATCGTACCAACACACTCTATCCTGTAGTCTTAGACTCTCCCAATCAAGAGTTCAAGTCAAGTGTGGTAGTCCTTAAAAATGCCCATAACCAAAAAATAGGTCATAAAATGATCAAATGGGAAGAATTATGTTTTCCTGAAAATTTGGTAATAGATATCCCAAAGACCCTAAAATTTCAGAGTATAACATCTGCACAAATCAAAGATGATTCTTGATCTGCAATCTTATATTTTCCTAGAAGACTTGTTATTCCAAGAAGTCAATTAGACAAAGCAATAGAAGAATATAAAAACTTTCATACCATTTCATGTGAAGCACCTAAAGCAGAATCCTCTTATGATTATACAAATTGTATTCATACTGAGTTGTTTGAGGTAGCCCAAGTCTTGAATTTTTATGATTTAGTAGTTAAATGCTCTGATTGTCAATATCTGGTCAATATGAAATATCTTGTACATATGAACATCCATCAAAACCATCCAGGTCTTGTGGTTTTAAGGTGGGGGGCTCTATCAAATTAGATCTAACTTATGCCATTATTCTCACTTTTGGAGGGAAAGAAAGGAGGTTGTACAAAGAGTCCAAATTTGTAAAAATTGTGACCCCAACTAAAGGTTCTAAAAATTCTCTAGTGAATGGAAAAGAATGTGACCTCACTTGCTTGTTACTATAAGAAGATGAGACCATCTTAGAAGAAACACAAGTACATCTAATGATGCAGTTAGATGACGAGCACACAGATAAAAATAATGTATGAAAATTATACTTTGATGGAGTGAATTCCAAAGAGGGAAATGTAGCACTAATATTGTTGGTAAGTCCCGAGGGTAGCTTGATACCTCTTTCATTCAAGCTAGACTTTGAGGAAACCAACAACGTGGCAGAGTATGAAGCATTTCTCCTTGGGCTATAAACAACAAGGAATATGAATATTAAATGCTTAAGTGTGCATGGAGACTTCAAGATGATTGTAAAGAAGATCCGAAATCAATGCCAGGCTCAACACCCCAGATTGAGGACTTACCATAATGAAGTATCGGATTTAATTAATAACTTCTTCCTCGCCTTTAATATCCAATGTCTACCTAGAGAAGGAAATAGAATGACTGACTCCCTTGCTATAGCAGCAAGCAATTTCAAATCTCCTCAAAATCCGCTTCTTAGGTACGAGGTGGCGGTTAGACATAGACCCTCTATACCTAATAATGTCAAGCATTGGCATGTATTAGAGGACGATGAGAAGATCAAGTGATTTATAGAAGTAGTTGGGGAGTTCACTAGCTCAACTATTGATCAAGGACAAGAAAAAGAGGCAGATCAAGAACCAACTTCGTGGGAAGACACGGTGGCTAGACAAACAATTCCACAACTTGAAGCGAATATTATTCCTCGTGGGTTGGTCCCACTGGAAATATTATTTAATAAGAATTGTACAGCCTCCAAACCAATGCCTCCGGAGATGGACGAAAAAGTAGAATATTACAATATCATCTCTTAAGATGAACCCCAGATGGTCAGACTATCAAAAGGAATCTCAACACAATATAAAACGGGTATTTAGACCTCTTCAAAACCTATAAGGATGTTTTTCTTGCTCTTATGAGGATTTAAAATCATTTTGTACTAACACCATACAACATAAGATTCCTTTAAAGGGTTGAGTAAAGCTATGCAAGCATAATCTCATGATGATTAATCCACTCTTACTTCCCTCTAATGAAAAATATGTGTGGAAACTTCTAGAGGATAAAATCATAGCACCTTTAAGGTACTAAGAGTGGGTGGCCAACCTAGTCCCAGTACAAAAAAAGAATGGAGAAATAAGATTATGTGTAGATTTTCATAACCTTAATAGGCCATATGTGAAAGACAATTACCCACTGCGCAAGATAGATTACATATTATAGAAGGTGGTTGGATGAGTTAGAAAGTCCATGACGGATGGGTTCTCTGGTTACAACCAAGTGGTAGTCCACTCTAATGGTAGAGCAGATCCTCCACTTGTAGCTCACCTTTGAGAAATGCAGGAGATATGGAATATATTTGAATCCCAAGAAATATCAGTTTTCCCTGAGTGAGGGGAAGCTACTAGGACATATAGTAGCACAAGAAGGAGTGAAAATTAATCCCAAGTGAGTCAAAGCTATCAGTCACATTCCTCTACCCAAAAATAAGAAAGAGGTCCAAGTCTTTTTGGAGAGAATCAAATTCTTGAGAAGGTTCATACCCAACTATGTAGAAATAGTGAAGGGTATTAAAAATATGCTTAAAAAGGAAAATGAAGTCAAATGGAGCCCTACCTATCAATATTCTTTCACTAGAATTAAAGAAGATTTTGCTGAAGCACCAATACTAGTCAACCCTGACAACTCAACACCATTCTATATCTTTTCTTTTGCTTCTCCACATATTATTGCTGCAGTTTTGCTATATAAGAATAAAGATGGTTATGGACAACCCATCACCTTCTTAAGCCAAGTCCTTAGGGATGCTAAGTTGAAATATAACATCTTGGAGAAACAAGCATATGCACTAGTCAAAGCTTTAAAGGCATTTTGAGTGTATGTGCTACAGTTAGAAATCACAGCATTTGTCCCAACGACAGCGGTCAACGCCATCCTTCTGCAAGGAGAAAGTGAAGGAAAATGGGGTAGGCGAATAACAAAGATACATGAATATGAGTTAGCCATAAAGCCTACTAAGCTCATAAAAGGCCAGTGGTTGGCCAAGATTTTATCATAATCTAATTACCAAGTTTTAGGAATAAACCTGATAACAAAGAAAGGCATAATAGAACTTCACCACAATGTGCTTAAAAAATAAGAGCAAACAATCTGTGCTAAATACGAGGGGTCACCTTGGAATAAGAATATCATCCATTATCTCTTGTTCCTAGGTTCCCACTAAGGATGGACAAATCTAAATACAGGACTTTGAGACTACAAGCTCAAAAGTATATCATATCTAATGGTCAACTCTACTGGAAGGACCCAACAAGTGTTTTTTTGTTATGTTTGGTAGAAGGAAAAACTCATAAAGTGATTGAGGAATTCCGTGGAGGGTTTTGTGGAGGTCACTACAACTGGAAGACCACAACTCACAAAATCCTTAAGGCACGATTCTACTGGCCTACACCATTTTGAAATGTTCATTTACAAATCAGGTCATGTCAGATTTTCCAAGTCTTTGCTGAGAGACAAAATATTTCTCCTCTTCCCCTAATCCCAGTGCATGTGTAAGAACCCTTAAGACAATGGTAATTGGACTTCATACGATAGATAAACTCACCTTCTAGTGGCCAACATAAGTGGATATTAACGGCCACAAATTATTTCACCAAGTGGGTAGAGGCCATCCTGCTAGAAACGCTACAGATTTAGTGCTAATTAAGTTAATGGAGGAGAAAATATTAGCTCATTTTGGTTTTTCTATCAAAATTATCAAAGGAAATGCTCAAGTCTTCAAATCTACAAAATTCACTAAATTTTGTCGAAAGTTAAGTATCATCATCGAGCACTCCACTACCTATTGTCCTCAAGGAAACGGTTTAGATGAGTCCTCAAAACAAACTGTGGTGAGAGTGTTGAAGAATACCATCACTGAGAATCCTACAAACTGGGACACCGAATTGAAGTTTTCCCTCTGGGAAAATCGATGACTCCTAAACATTCAACTAGAAAATCACCTTTCGAGCTACTTTATGGTAAGGCTATAGTCATCCCAATCCAACTAGCAATTCTAGTGGCGAACTTACTACAAGAAGTTGAGGAGGAGCCAAGTGCTTTGACATGAATGATAAACCAACTCATTGAGCTTCATGAAAACAAGGAACAGGTGGGGACTAAATAGGAAAATTACCAACAGAAGATGAAATTCCTATTTGGAAGAAAGGTCAAGGATCGACCTCTTCAACCAGCGGACTTAGTTCTCCAATGGAATGTTTGATGGGAAGAAAAGGGTAAACATGGAAAATTTGATTCACTTTGGCTCCAACCTTTCAAAATTTCAAAGGAAAAAGGAAATAATACGTACCTACTCGAAAATGTAGAAGGTAATCATTAGGGCTACCAGTAAATGGTTAGGTATGCATCTTGCACTCATTGTAAATACCAACGTGTACATTGTAATTATCATATGAAATTTCCAATTTTCTGTTTAAAATTTCACTATCACAAAATTTTCACTTCTTTAAAAAGATTCCATGCCCAAAAAAAAAGTTCACAGACTGTAGGTTCTCGATGCATTGTAATCCAGTACCCCATCCCCAGGTGGATCCAATGTTGTTTCTCAGTGCCAAATGTGTTTTCATTGCTCCAAAGTGAAAAAGAGTAGTGAAGTTTAAAGCCATCATCCAAACTATAAAATCTCTCATAGCTAAATCCGTCCCTCTCCATTGGATAGTTCTCAAAATAAGCTTTCTAATAGTATATAGAACTCCTCAAATGGACCCCAGAATAAGAATATATGGCCTATTCAAGATGGGGGCTTTGTCACCTTTGAAAGGAGGAAAGAATCAAAAATCAGCGATCAGAGGTACTGGTAGTGATGAGGCAAATGGAGTTTTGGGGTAATACCAATGATCAACAATTTCCGATATCACAAATCAACGATCTATGGGTCGAGGCAGTGACGAGGAAATCAGAGGTTTGGGGTAAAACCAATGATCAGTGAGTCTAGGCATATCAGCGATCACAAGACCAATAGACCACTCTTAAGAAGTTGTGGGAAGAATATGTAGATGGTGTTAAATGATTGGGAAGGAAAAAAAGAATTTAACAAAGGTTTGCAGTGAAAAACCAAGGGCACACAGACCCTTTCTCTCTCCTTCAAGGGGCCACGTGGAAGAGCGCTATTGGAGCTGATAAAGACACAGTGGCACTTACATAACCATGACATGGCAATATGGAGGACACGTGGTATATTGATATGGTGTTTTCAGGGTCCTATAGGGGCATATCCTGGTGACACATGTCACCACTCAGGGAGTGACACGTGGCAGTGACGATGTCACCAATCAAAATCAGCAATGGACGAAACGAGGCATCATTCTGTAGTGAAACCTCCAATTGTGATCATGTGATAAAAGGGCTCCGATAAGGGGGCTAGCCCATGGTCACATAAAGAACTGAAGAACCAAGGGCTCAGTGCAGAAGGTGGTTCATGATTGGCAGGTCCAACAGACCACTCCTAGGAGGTTGGAGGATGAATACGCTTATGGTGTTAAAATGTCGGGAGGGCCGAAAATAATTTAACAAAGGTCTGTAGAAAAAAACCAAGGGTAGGTGGAGCCCTTCTTTCTCCTCCAAAGGACCACATGGTAGAGCACTATTGGAGCCGATAAAGACATGGTGGCGCTGATCTAGCATGTTGATCTAGCATTTTTAGGGTATTATAGGGGCATATATGAGTGACACGTGTCACTACTTAAGAAGTGACAGGTGGCATTGATGACATCACCAATGAAAAATCGACGATCGATGAAACGAGGCATCAGTTCATAGTGAAACCTCTGATTGTGATCATTCTATAAAGGGGCTAGCCCATGGTCACATAAAGAACCAAAGAACCAAGGGCTAAGCACAAAAAGTGGAAGGTGTTCATCAATCGATGAAACTTGAGATCGCATCACTCCAAGTTACGTCCCTAAGTGCAAGTCACCGATACGAAACATCCAGTATAAAGGCCGAGCTCTAGGTCACAACCCTCATTCCTATGATGCAGAAACATTAAAAGGGGCTAAACCATATGGGGCCAAAGGAGATCGATGTTCATAGCTTATCAAGCATATTCAGTTTTAAAGCCCCCGATCTCTAAGCTCTGATACACTTGTATTAACTGTTTCGCAAGGCATGTATGGCTCTGATAGTGTTCCCCAGGAATTTATGGAGATGGATGAGTTTCCAGTAATGTTCAAAATATGTTGTGAACATCATGGGTGATCGCTCTCACTTCCTATAAGTGGAGAAGCAAAACTGTTAAGACTAAAAGTGACTGGGAACTGGTCGAGAGAGCGTAACACCTAATGTATTAGAAACTTGGTTGGGATATTTGCAGCAAAGAGAGTAGCATGGACATATTTCTACAGGATCATCATTTCAGTTCACTTGTTAATTTTGTTTTGTTGTTTTTTATTGATATGGTTATTCTGTTTTATGTTCCAAGAATAATATACTTCTGTTGTAATAATTGGAGGCGACAGAACCAACATGTTGAGATAACTATTCATATAGGTAGTTGGAAGCTCTATCATGAGATATTTTGTAATTTTTATGTTCTCCCTCTCCTTATAAAAGGGAGGGAGAAACACATAGAGAAGGTTTTGAATCCTAAAGATTAACTACATTTTATTTCTGAGATTGTACAACTTCTAGGCTTTCATCTTTCAATATTAATGAAATGGTAGTGATTCCTACATTTGACTACTGCATTATATCCCCTCTATATTTAAATTCCATTACGTTCACATTTCCTCTCTGATTTCATGTAATTATAGCTGCTAGAAATATTTCATATGTTCTTATAGATTCATTTGTATTGATTTGTTAATGCACATGTCTGTATGTATCATTAGGATTATATTTTTAAATAGAACTCCATGAATCATAGCACCCAATCCTTTTTCATGAATTATTCCTATCTTTAACTCAGATAAGTGTAGAATTCTTGAAGTTTTAAGATCTATATGATGAGTTATACTATCTCCTTAGCTTCTTTCATTGCTCTTCAAATGGTGATTAAACTGTAGGTCCTCGAACTACTCGGCTTATGTCCTTGGATGAATGAACCAACCCATGTCATTTATTGTATGTATTTATATACGTGTATAAAATGTATATGATGTCTATGTTTTCCTGAAAATCATATGATACAGATAAAATCTAGATGTTATGAGACATTGGCTTTGTAAGCAATCTGAGGCTGTCTCTAGATGCGATAACATATTTTAGCATCATTGTCATTGAACGTATTGAAGGGGTTTTTCCCATGGGATAAGACAATTTAAGAACTCTTTGTGTAGGTGAGAAAATATGTTCTAATTTCATCCTCATCACCTTGACGACTCCACAAATCTTATTATCATTTATCATCCTGTATTTTAGAAATCCTCACACTCGCTTAGATACCTCTTAACAGAAAACCACTTCTGTATATGTCCCAGATAAATTTAATTTTAGGAGCCTCGAAGGAGAAACATACTATTACCTATTCTACTGTCTCATCATTCTTTGAAGCTTCCTCTTCTAGCTTCAAACACATAGTCATTCACTACTTAGATTTTACCCCTAAGGTCTCAGTTATGAATCCTTTTGTTTCATTTCCTCCTCCTCCTCAGGTTGAAAAAGGTAAATCTATCCTCAATAATAGCAATATCCATTATACACTCAATCACACTACTCTTAGTCTAGTTACTCCAACAATTGTGGTTTTGGCCCAAGTTCCTCCTCTGGTCAAGCTGAACAATTACTAGATATGAAGTGGGAGGAAATGGATAAACCATTAAGAGTTTATCTCATAAGGTGGTAAAACTTGAGCTTGAGAACAAGAGTTTCCCAAAATAGAATGCTCAAGGTAACAACTAAGGTTATAACCCACAATATTGAGGACCACCATTGTAGATACTTCAAAGGGAAAGAAAAGATCAACTCGATCATCTTCCTCCTCCTTTATATATAGAAGATGATCTAGATGAGCAACTACCACATACACATGAGATGCAGGGAAACATGTATTCCTCCTTCTCTCAAGAGGAACAAGACATAGGGGATTATTGTAAGCAATTTGTGGATTTCATGTAAGCACCTGTTCTAATAAAAGCTACTAGTGATAAAGAAAGTGAGGTAGAACTGGGAGGCGTAGAAAAGGGCCAATCTGCATTCAATATTTAGAAGGAACTCAAGAAGGTAAATATCATTGTTCCCATAACTGAACTTCTAAGACATCCCACTTATAAAGCACAAGTCTCCCAGTTCATGCTCCCCTCCACTGCAGTAATGGCCCATGATTGTTTAAACTTTCAAGAAGAGAGACCAATAGTTGTCTTTGGGCCTAATGTTGAAGAGCTTGATCCTTCCACTACACCCTTATATGTGACCCTAGTAATTCATGACCACTTATTGTGCAACTATATGTTGGACTCTAGAGCCTGGCATAGCCCCATGCCTTTAGCCATGATTAAACAACTTGGCTTGTAGATCACCAGACCCTACAAGGACCTATACTCCTTTAACTCTAACAGGGTTAAATGCTTGGGAATGATAAAAGGTCTGGTGGTAAACTTGGCTCAAATCCCTATGAAAAGAATAGATATGGAAATAGTAGTGGCAAATATACCCCCTCGATTCGACACACTCCTATCCAGGTCTTATGGGGTTCCAAGGTGGGGGGCCCTATCAAATTAGATCTAACTTTTGCCATTATTCCCACTTTTAGAGGCGAAGAAAAGAGGTTGTACAGAGAGTCCAAATTTGTAAAAATAGTGACCACAACTAAAGATTCTAAAAGTTCTCTAGTGTATGGAAAATAAAGCGAACTCTCTTCCCTGTTCCTACAAGAAGATGAGACCATCTTAGTAGAAATGCAAGTACATCTAACGATGTAGTTAGACGACCAACACATAGATAAAAACAAAGTATGGAAATTATACTTTGATGGAGTGATTCCAAAGAGGGAAATGGAGTAGGAGTATTGTTCGTAAGCCATTAGGGCATATTGATACCTCTCTCATTCAAGCTAGATTTTGAGGAAACCAACAACGTGGCAGAGTATGAAGCATTTCTCCTTGGGCTACAAATAGCAAGGAATATGAATATTAAATGCTTAACTGTGCATGGAGACTCTAAGTTGATTGTAAATAAGATCCAAAATCAATGCCACTCTAAATACCCCAGATTGAGGACTTACCAAAAGGAAGTATGGGATTTAATTGATAACTTCTTCCTTGCCTTTAATATCCAATTTATGCCCAAAGAAGGAAACAAAATGGGTTATTCCATTGCTTTAGTAATAAGCAATTTCAAATCTCCTCAAAATCCGGTTCTCGGGTATGAAGTGGATGTCAGACATAGACCGTCTATACCTGATAATGTCAAGCACTACCAGGTATTCGACGATGATGAGAAGATCAAATGATTTATAGAAGTATTTGGGGAGTTCACTAGCCCAATTATTGATCAAGGAAAGGAAAAAGAGGTAGATCAAGAGCCAACTTCACGGGAAGACACAGTGGCTGGACATCAAATTTTACAATTGGAAGGGAATACTATTCCTCGTGGGCTAGTCCTACTGAAAATATTATTTAATAAGAATTATTGCAATATCGGCTCCGAAGATGAACTTAAGATAGTCATACTATCAAAAGGAATCCCTGCACAATATAAACAAAAGTATTTAAATCTCTTCAAAATATGTTGGGATGCTTTTTCTTGGTCTTATGAAGATTTAAATGAAATTGATACTAACATCATACATCATAATATCCCTTTAAAGAGTGTAATAAAATCGTGCAAGAAAAAGCTCAGGCAAATTAATCCACTCTTACTCCCCTCTACTGAAAAATAAGTGAGGAAACTTCCACAAGCTAAACTCGCAATGTATTTAAGGTACTCAGAGTGGTGGGAAACCTAGTCCCAGTCTGAAAAAAGAATGGAGAAATAAGGTTGTGGGTATATTCTCGTAACCTTAACAAAGAATATTTGAAAGGAAATTAACCACTACCTAAGATGTATTACATATTATAGAAGGAGGTTGGATCAATTAGAATGTCCATGATGGATGGGTTCTCTAGTTACAACCAAGTGGTAGTCCACCCTAATGATCAAAAGAAGGTTCTTCTTCAATGAGCTTTGGAATGTATGCTACATATTGTGAGAACCTTTTTGGTTTCTTACTCTCCCTGAAAGTTTGATTTATCGTATGACGTTTTGCCTCCTAGGGAGTAGTTGTTAACTAGTTAGGTCCTTTCCTTCCTTCAAGGAGAGTGATTAGTTTACTGGGAGCTTCTTCTGTTCGATGAGAAAATTCTCCTTCATTAGAAGCTTCTTCCTAAAAATAGGAAGAAGCTTTTCATATGAATCATATGGGAGATCCTTCGATTTCTTAAAGGTAATGATTTCATCAAAGATTACATCTCCACTTACTTCTATTTGATGTCCTTATTTTATGTAGATTCTATAGGCTTTTGAGGAGTTTCTATATCCAACAAAGATTCCTTTCTTGCTTGTATATAGCTTCTTCCTTTTGTCCTTGGGAATGTGAATGTATAATAGACAATGAAATATCCAAAGATGATCAACATTAGGTTTCTTCCCTCTGAATATTTCTTCTAGAGTTACATTGCCAAGTGACATGTGAGGACCTCTATTTTGAATGTATAATGTAGTTTTTGTTTCTTCTCCGCACAAGAATTTTGGTAGATCTTGATCATGGATCATAGCTTTGACACTTTCTTCTATAGCTTTATTCTTTCATTCAACTACTCCATTTTGTTCAGGATTGTAAGGAACAATAAACTCCCTCTTAATCCCAGCCTCCTAACAGAACAAAAATGAGTCCTTTTGAAGTATAATCACCCCCATTATCTAATCTTAGGATATTTATCTTCCTTTCTATAAGATTCTCTACATCTCTCTTGAATTCTTGAAATTTTGTGAACACTTCATCCTTGGCTTTGAGTAGATAAACCTAAGTTTTTCATCAATGGTCACCAATGAATGTAGCATAGTATAGATTACCTACAAGAGATTTGGACATGGGTCCACATACATCAAAATGAATGCGATCAAAAATATCTTGAGCACTAAATGTACTATTTGCAAATGGTTTCTTTGCAATCTTTCCTAGGGCACAACCTTTGCAAATTCCTTCATGTTCTTCTTTGAGATTTGGAATCCCATTTACAATGGAATTTAGTGTTGGTAGAATCTGGATATGGCCCAATCTTTCATGCCATAATTCACATGGACTTATTTCAATGTGGACAAGTGCCTGATTTTGAGGAGATGAGAGTTTGTATAATATGCCTTCTTTAACTCCAATAACTATAGATTTTTCAATGCTTGATTCTCTAGTCCAAACCACTACTTTACCATGTATAAAAGAAACTCTATCTCCTTTTCATTATAGAGATGAAACTAAATTTAGATTTTTGTACAAACCTGGAACATATTATATGTTGTTGAGATGAATTTTTCCTCCACCTAGCACAATTGATGTTGATCCAATTCCTTTAACGGGATAGCTTTTGTTGCTACCAAGCTCCACCGAGTATGAGGACTTTCCTTTAGATAAGGTATTGAGTTGCTTGTGATACCTGGTCATATTCCTTGAAGCTACATTGTCTACTACCCATATGTTTTAATCTTGGAATGTTTGGGAAAGGGTCGAGAACAATCCTTCATTTCTTGAAACTTTGAGATCTTGGGAAGAGAACAATTTTCTCCACACTGTTTTGAAGTATTGCTTGATTAGACCATTTAGGGATGAAAAATTCTTCACAAGATTTTCCATGATATAGTTGATCTCTTCATGCCCTCCCTGAACCATAGCTTTGACTCCAAGTTGAAGAATCTAGGGCAATTCATGACTTAGTGATTCTTCTCAAACTTCTTGATAACAATTTGTGTTGTCTTCTTCAATTAGCTTTCCTATATTGGTGTGTTCTTAAATCTCGAAACAATTATCAAAATGGACGATCAACAATAAAAAGAAGTACATAATATGTTGGCTCCAAGCCAGGGCAAAACCTCTCCTCTTTAGAGTAAAACCCTTGAATCTCTTCTCATAGATATTTAGATGAATACCAGGACCCTTGAAAAAATATACACAAGGTTACCTCCAAGAGTTTTGTCACTATTCTCTGCACTGTTTGGTCTACAACTTATTGCCTTGGTATCACTACAATCCTTCTCATTATGTCTCCTCTGCCACTGTCTTCGACACCTTCTATTGATTTGCCATAGTCCTTTGGCTATTCATTGGTTGCAATAGATACGAGAGAGATCACACCTTAGCGTTGCACTTTTTACTGTCACTGTGCACAGTCCCTTAATAGGTTTTGAGATGTACATTACAATGAGTAATCGTGTGAGTGATATCACTGTGTACACACTTCCCAAATATATATTACCAGATTATTCTGAGCTCCTTACATACTTTTGAGAGATGCATATGATTGACCTTATTATAGTCTTGCGAGGACTGTATCACCGAGCTTCTCTTTATGGTCTCGTGATGATTGCATCACCTATATTTGCTTCTAGATTTATGAGATATGTAGCACTTTTTTATGTATCGAGACCAGACTTCCGAGACTGAGATTCTTCGGAGAAAATCATCGTGTATGCATTCTTTTTATTGATCACTGTGATGCGTAGATTGTTCCAAAGATGATATTTTTTTACCTTACATTAACTCCTATATATATGAGTCAAAGATCATGTATGAAGCCAACAAGAGTGCCTTAGTTCTGGGCCCACATATCAAGGACATTAACTGTGTATTATAGTGTGGTTTCGAATGATAATAGAGATACTTCTCTTGGAGCATAACCTTTGATCTTATGACTTTCATAACATTTACGATGAAACATAAAAACTCGTACAGACATCAAAAATAATTTTTTGACAAATGGTAAACACATCCTTCTCATGAAACCCATGATCCAAGGAATAACAATTTTCTTCATAATATTATAGATACAAGTCATAATGAAAACCGAACATAGTTACCTTTCCTTCAACACATAATACCTACATATGAGTTATCTAGATAAAACAAGTTGATGCAACCATTGGACCAATGATGGAAGATGGAAGTGAATGACTCATCTGAGGGCAACCCAAGATTATTATATTTTGTAGTTTCATATGTCAAATAATTATATATTGATAAAATATTCACCAAATAATTAGATATTTAAGTATTTTGACCCATGCTATTGGGATATTAGGAGATCGGGCTTCCAGTGTCATGAGATATATCGAGTGATGTATTTGCTAGTAATTTCTCCTCATAGGCTTCAACTCTCTATCATTTCTCTCTCCTTAGCACCCTTCATGGCATCTAAAATGTTTTTCATCAACCCACTAGAACTAATTCCTAACATTTGAGATTACTGTCATCTCTGTTATGGGACATATTGGAATGTTAGTTCACTGGAATATCACAGATCCATGCACCTCAAAAATTTCTCTGGTACAATTCTATCCTAGTATAAATAGAATGTCAACTAATAGATAATATTTTATATTATTTAGCATTACAAACTATTGAATTTTGGTATATTGAGATTTTAGAGCTTAAACACATTCATGAAATACATTAGAAATTCTCTAATATGAGTGGTCTCAATAGAATTTCAAATTGTGACAGAAAGACAATAGTCCTTTTAACTAAATTTTGTTCCAAGGGATACCAGATATCAAGCGTCGAGAGATCAGGGTATTAGTTATCAGGCTTTCCTTAATGCACTACTCTTAAAAGAGTCTCATTCTGATCTAATATGTGGAACCTTGCTAATGGGAACTTGAAATATGGGGATTTCAAGAGATTGAGATAAATGGTGATGGAGTGTTCAAGTATAGATTGATCGGGACTTCAGAGTTTCAAGAGACTAGGAAAAAAAAATTTAATTCAAATCTCTGATGTGTTTCTATCCTGACTCTAGCAAAAATTTTATGCAATACACCTATTACTTGTCAATTAACATTTTGGGATTTGGGTGTTGAGTTGTCAGATTTTAAAATTCAAACATAAAACACAATTGAAATGACCCAAACCTAGATTTGATCTTATCTGTAGAACTCTAACCTCTTATGAATCAAATTTATCTTCTAAGAAAATAAGAGGATCTCATCTTCTTACAGAGACTTCACCTTCCATAGTGATCCTACCGTGCAATCTTAAATATCAAACCAACATTTAAAAAACACTTACGTATCTTAATAAACAAATTCCTAACCTTCTAATATAAATTAAGATAACGCACTGCAAAACATTATGATCTTAATAAAGAAATTACTAACCTTCTAATATAAATTAAGATAACCCAGTGCCAAACATTATAGTCTTAATAAACAAATTCCTAACCTTCTAATATAAATTAAGATAACCGACTGCAAAACATTATGATCTTAATAAACAAATTACTAACCTTCTAATATAAATTAAGATAACCCAGTGCCAAACAATATAGTCTTAATAAACAAATTACTAACCTTCTAATATAAATTAAGATAACCCACTCCTTTTAAGAAAATTTTGGTGGAGATTTGAAAACAAGAATTTACTATTACAAACATAGTACTTACAGCACAAAAATATTTACTACTCACTGCACAAAAACCAGAGAGGAGAAAAATTGAGTAACGTATTAAGTTTTTCGACGACATGAAAACGAGAATTTACTATCTATTACAGACTTACTACTTACTGCACGCAAGTCTTACTACTCACTGCAAAAAAAACAGAAAGGAGAAAAATTCATTAACATCTTAAGCTTTACCGCGGAGAATGGAGCTGAAGTTTCCTGTTTTATTTGTAAATGTTTTCCTTGCCTTAATGAAATATAATCTAAACCATATTGCTTGGACGTTCAATCTGTTATTTGATTTTTAATCTTTTACTGTGAATGACTCTGTTTCAGGTTGCGCATTATCTTCTCGAGTTTAACCCTATATTTTACTGTCTGTTGAAAATCTCGTTGTACTTAACCATGAGCGGTAGTGGCTTTTGTCATTTCATCTGCCTTATCAAACAACGGAAACTACAATAAATCTGGTAGTTGAAGAAGATGTTGTAGGAAGTAATGGAGATAGCTGAATTTAGATTATTGTTAGTGTGAAAAACTATATAATCAATGAAAGAAATAGGCTTGTATGAGTGTTTAAATAGGCTTGTATGAGTGTTTGTACGCTTTTAGGTGAGAGCCATTTAGTTAATATATTGAGTTTTTATCCAATGTTGGATGTGTACCGGAATTCCCAGACTATTCTCTATACTTTGCTGGACTTTTACCACATGAACCAAACCGGAAACCCTAAAGAGGAAGGATTTTTGTTAAGAGTCTTAAGAAAGATCTTAAAGATTCAAAACACTTTTTACTTTCCACCCGACTCGAATGAGAAAGGATAGGGATTTTTAGGGATTTTTTCCTTATGGATCTGCACCTTTTTGGGAACTGTCGAGGTTGTGGAAGCATGGATTTGGATTTTTATCAGTTATATCGGCTGCGTCACGCCCCCAATTCTACGGTGGTCTTCCAACTATGCCGGCGAGGTGCGGCACCACCTCAAATTTTCTTTTTAACAATACTAATGTGTGCGGACTAAAATGCATTAAACCTTTATATCAATGAAGCCCATACTCATTCATTATCACAACAATTATAAAAGACATCAATTGCACGATATAAAGGGGAGGGACAACCCCCGAACAGTCTACCCAACAATATATTATATATCAGTTTTTCAAGAGTACATCCGTCGTCGGCTTTCTCCATATGCGAGTCGCTCCTCCACGCCATATAAACTTGCGAAAAACTTAGTCGCATAAGTGTTTTCACTTGGTCGAATCGCTGTTCAGTTCAACCGCAGCGCGCGCGTCATGCGTGCCCGCCCGCGCGCCCTCCGTGTACGCCTGCCCGCCGGTTCCATGTCTCCAACCTGATGTCCATGACTAAGTTGTCATGTACTCCAACCAAGTAGACCCATCACAACCATCGGTCATCCCTATCCAAGCTGCAATCTTCAGTATAGTGAACTCGGTTACCCAACCATATCCTCATGTCATGAGTTTCCTCTATCATAGCTCCTCCACCTAAGTGTCCACCAAGACTATCTGTTGGTCTCGGCCATGAGAATTCCACCCAAAACATCATCATCACATGAGCCTCTCCATCATAGCTCTTCCACCTAAGTGTCCATCAAGACTTGCTCTTGGTCTCGGCCATGAGAAGTCCACCCAAGCAACTCAAATGTGTGCCCTTCAAACTGTCCATGAGTCATGCCAGGCACTTAGCCATGTGGCTAAAGCACAACTCATTCCTCCACAACGATCATCAAGTTCCACCCTTGTCACGGGCCTTTGTACCTTGTACCATAAGGTCACAAACAACCCCAACAAGTCCTGCAACAATCAACAATCCTTGTTTCTCCATACAAGGTCTCACCATAAGCACCCATGGTAAGATGCTCCCTAGCATCGGCAAACTGACTTTGCCCTTCCCTGCACACGGTCCACCTACCAAATGCTCAAATGAAACACATGTATCAATAGTACTTACATCCTCATGAGGTTCCTCCATGAGAGTACCCTCATCCATACATGTCTGCAAACTGCACGATCCTAGTCCAACTTGATCAAGCTCAAGTTCATCCTCCATCACGGTCATGTCTACAACATCTTCAACTACCAAGGCTTCCTCTTCCTTATCACATTATGTAGCTTCCTCCTTATGAAACAACGCTGTGGAATGCTTCTTCTCAAGAGTTAGCACTTCCCACTTCCTTCGAATCAATTCCTACCTTGTCTTCAATTCCTTGGATTCTGCTTCAAACAAGTCCACTTGCTTCACAAGTCGATAGGCTTCGTCCATATTTCCATTAGCAATTTCTTCCTTGACCAAGGCACGAAGAGCATCCCTTGCTTTGAACATAACCTTGTCCCATTGTGCAAGCCTTTGTTCAACCTCCCTTGATTCCTCAAGTATACTCCCTTCAAGGTCCTTGAAGGTTGCAAAACCTGTTTCTTGCAAGATAGACATCCTTGACTCTTTACCGTTACAAGCAACCCTGCTCAAACCAGCTCAACCGAGCTCTGATAGTTCTCTGATGCCAGCTGTCACGCCCCCAGGCCTACGGTGGTCTTCCAACCGTGCCGGCAAGGTGCGGCACAACCCCACACTTTCTTTTTAACAATACCAATGTGTGCGGACTACGCTTAATTCACAACCGATACCTAGTTTGTTTTTTGCAACCAAGTAAAATGCATTAAACCTTTATATCAATGAAGCTCATACTTCATTATCACAGCAATTATAAAAGACATCAATTGCACGATATAAAGGGGAGGGGCAACTCCCGAACAGTCTGCAAAACAATATATTATATATCAGTTTTTCAAGAGTACAACATGCTAGTGTGCTTGGCAAACTCCAAGCCAACACTTAGCTAATTTTTACAACATGGGGCAACCTGCCTTTACATAAGAGAGTGTGCACACTTGCACCAAGAGTGGGTGCCCACACGGGTCACCAAGACACCCTTACAACCTGCACGTTCAACCTCACTCATGGTCCTCTTACATCAACCAAAGTCCAAGTGATAATCTCTGCGCATGCACCAACTATGCGCATGAGTTATGCACACTTACTGCGCCTTTCTCCCACTTGCTATGCGAAGATATGAGGATATGCGAGCTTGTTTGAATGTCCATTTGAGCGTTCAACCTCCATATGTTTATACGCCTTCAACCTTGAACGAGGGGTGGGTGAACACCCCTTGGCTGACCCCCAAAACGCTTGCACGCAAGCCCCCAACGCTCAACATCCGTCGTCGGCGTTCTCCATATGCGAGTCGCTCCTCCATGCCATATAAACCTTCCAAACACTTAGTCGCATAAGTATTTTTGCTCGGTCGCATTACTGTTCCGTTCAACTGCAACGCGCGCCCGTGTGCGCGCCCGCTCGCGCGCCCTCCGTGTACTCTTGCCCGCCGGTTCACCCGCGCGCCCTGTGTGGGCTCACCCGCGCGCTCTGCCCGCGCGCCCTTCGTGTGCGCTCACCCGTGCATGCCCGGTTAACATCGCACCCGCGCCCGTGTCGTCCCCCCGGCTCGCAGTCGCATAACCGCCCAACACGCGCCCATCGTGCACAAGTGCCCGGTGGCAGAGCGCCCGCCCGTCGCAATTCTCCAAGGCGTTACAGGCTGGGTCGGCTGGGTCGCCATTGCTATGGCCGAAAACGAAGAGGACTCGTGAAAAAGAAGAATGGCAGGACCCAGAGCTCTCCCGGATACAAAATGTCAACACGTCTGAACTGGGTAGATAATCTACAAGAAGTTGCCTGGTTGCAGAGTAGGGTTCCTAGGGTTTCTCTCCTCCCATTACATTTCACAATGAACTTTATTACATAAATCAATAGTTAAGATTTTCTTAAATAAGATAATTATGGAGAGACTAAACGCAATTTTCGTGTGGCTATTTTTTTAAATTAATTATTTTTTCTCTATTCTATTTTTTTTTTAAATAGAATGTTCAGTTTCTTTATTTGACGGAGAAGAATCAATGGATGGAAACACACAAAAATTACAGAAGTTTAATCACCCCATCAATTTAATTAAAACGTTATTGAATTTAATACAGGCAGTAAACACATCATATCTCAGTTATGTTTTGAACACCTTTCCCACATATGGATTTCAGATTTCAATGGTTGCCGCACATTCAGATTTCAACCGTTGCCGCACATTCTGCTCACAATATCATAACAATCCAAAATTGAAACAAGCAAAAGAAAGTACAATAAGAAGTAACCTGAAAACATCCCTTTATTTATTATATTGCTAAGCAAAGAGTAAAGAGTCTGTGTGCCGGACACAAAAACTGTCACTCATCCAGTAGACAAAATTTCCACAAAAGCCATACCCAGAGTGTCATACAAAATAGCAATCGCCTGTCCAGGAAGATCCTTCACATCAAACCCAAACAGCGACCGCATTACATCTCAATAAAATTGAGAGGCCAAGAATGGGATGAATGAGGCGAGAAGGGCAGCGAATAGGGAGGGAACGAAGTGAATTGAAGCAGCACCTGCTTCCATTGTCGGACTAGGAGATGGTGCCGTCATCTCCGCTGCTTCCGCTCCCACCATTGTCATGATAGCGAGCCAGAGAGCTATAGAAGCGTAGTTAACTGCCCTTGCCGCCATTTTTGTTCAAAATCACAGCACGGATAGTAAAAATATCAAAACCCAAATGTGAATCTCAGACAAAGCAACCCAATTCTAAACGGCAATCTTCCTCTTCTGAAACTTGAACTCTCTATTCGAAATGCCCGAGAGATGAGAATTATGATTGACAGTGGGGCTTATTAATAGTAGAGGGTGCCTCCCACTACCGACGACCAAATCGCTTGAACCCTAAAAATAATATAGAAAATTGAAGAAATACGTTGGCATTTTTTTAGGTAATATGTGGGTCCCGTGATTAGCGAGCAAATACACCGACGCGCCCAGCAGAACAATTTGACCACCGTATGGTAACCCTCTTCCACATGATATGAAGGAAGACCTCTTCCATCACGTCCCTGTGGGGCACGGCCAGTCCATTTCATTTTTACCCTCCCCCAGTATAATCTAAGATAAGCTTTAAATGGTTTTTAGGGAAAACAAAGTGTATCTTATAATTTTAATGTTATATTAATGTTATATTTATTTATTCATTCGGATAGTTAAAATTAAATTTTTTTAATTCAATATTAAAATATAAAGAGATGGATTCATTGCATTTATATAAAGTAAGGAAGTTTAATGTTAGTTATAGAAATGAAGTTTAAATATTTTAAAATATTTTTAGGGTAAGTTTGAGATTTATTTATTATTGTATTTTTTATTAGTTAAATTAATTAATTAAAAAATGTAGTATGAACTAGTATTAGGTGAAGTGAATTATAGTTTGGTAAACCATGGTGTTGACTCGTGGTATTAACAAAATTTATTTATATATTCAAAATGTGTATGGTAAAGTAGGGGTAAATTTTCATGGTTAAATATTTCATCTTCATCTTGTCCTGAAAATTTGATCTTCAACCACACTAGCTGGTTCGAAATCGTCGACCAAATATTCTCTATGTGATTTTTTCCGAAAATTTTCATGAATTAATAAATGGTTAAATATTGTTATATGTTTCTATAGGAGTTGTCTGCCAACGCAGAGGAATTGCTCGCACGAACAAAAGTAGCCCGAATCCCGGCAAAAATTCCAAAAGTCTTTGAGAAGTAGCGTTTGAATCATGTTTTTGATGGTGGAAATGGATTCAACACCATCAAAAACTTTCAAGGCACCTAAAATTATGAAGTTTGACCGTTTTTACTTGGATTTACAAAATTTCCTACTGGATTTTTTCAAAATATGGCCAAAAAAATTATTGTTCATTAAATTAATTATTTTTAAAATTAATTATCTTGTGTGGGTTAGGGTTTTATTGGGAGATCTATAGCTCTAAGAGTTTCACTCCCACCCCATGCTCCACATATCGTTGCTTTTATCTCATTAGTCATAAATGGGCCATACTACCAAAAGACAAAGCCTTCCTGTTTTGTTAAGAAGCTAGAAGAAATTAGAAAGGTTGAATTTTTTGTGCCACAATGAAGAGAACAAGCCTTGCAATTGGTTGAATGTGGCTTGGTAGGCCAATTCTTGGAGGTTCCGGGCTGAAAGAAATTAGAAAAACATGATCAAGGGTTCTATCACTTCTACTCTATGCGGAAAAGATTTTTTTACCTTCTTTTTAAAGAACAAGAATGAATGGGACCTAATATTTCAAAGCAAGCCTTAATTCCTGGGGGCATAATGGTTATATGTAGATCAATGGAGCCCATATTTTAACCTTGAAAGTGATGTCCCATCTACCATCCTTATTTGGTAAAACTCCATATTTTTCCCTTGCACTATTGGAATGATACAACTTTCAGAAATATTGATAATGCACTGGGGAAATACATTGATCAAGTCGAGCCACTAGAGGAAATCTTCTCTTGTGCAAGGATATGTGTGGAGGTAGATCTGGATCGAGTTCCTAGCAACAATAACCTTAAACCTATATAGCTAGACACACGTTGACGAGGTTGATTGTCATCAACCTCATTTTAAATGAAAAGTTTTCCATGAATATGGCTCCTTTATAATAATTTGCAAAAAATCGGTTAGGAGGAGAAACAAAAACAAGCGAACCAAGGAGAACAATGGAAAAAACAAAAGAGTTTAAGAGGCCAAACTAAGCAACAAAACAATATATCAAAGCAACGATTTCAGAATGGGAACAAAGGGAAGGACCAACTTTCCCTAAGTGATCTACTCTGGGTGGACGAGAAGGATATAGTAAACGCCAAAATGAGAAAAATAATAGCTTCAAGGTTCTCAATTCGGTGATTGAAGAATGGGAAATTCTTGAAACCAATGTACAAGAACATGTACAAAAGTTGATACTCTTGTGTGAAACAAAGAAAAATGATGAATCCAAGCCGACAATAGAAATGATCCAATACCAGAGTAGCAAACAATGAAATATTCCTTGGAAGAGGAACAAATCCTCTCCCCTAAAATCTCCAAATTAGGGCCTTCCTTTTTGAGCTTGGCCAGTGAGAATTGAAAGGTAGAGAGGATAAAGAATTAGAATGGATCTAAAAAAAGGCTAGTCAACACAGTAATAGAGAGGTGAGGCATGAAAAAATAGAGAAGGATAAGAAAATGGGAACACAAGAAATATTAGATCCAAAACTTACGAGAATAGAAACACACAAAAGGAGGAAAATAAGCCCTTCAACAGGGGGCTACTCATATAACAAGTAAGTAATGAGGGCTCTCTACTAGAATTATAGAGGATTTGGCTTAGCAAAAAGGATGGAGGAAGTGAAATCTTTGATCAAGAAAGAGAGAATATTAATTATCATGCTCTAAGACACAAAAATGTGTGATTAAGAGGTCCTCCAAAATAAACACAAGACTAGGTGTTGTATCGGGATTCTTTATATTAGTGCAAGAGGAGTTTCAAGTGGCATATCCACTACGTGATCTTAATCTTTTCTTACACTGCTAGAATATAATTCGACATATTTGGTGTTGATTTCAATCAACACCAACGGCATCATATATGGAAGCAATGAAAAGGATATTTTAATACTTAAAGGGCATGCTTGATTTTGGGCTTTGATATCCTAAGAGTATAGATTTTACATTAATAATGTACATAGAGGTTGATTGGGCAAGTAGCAATGATGAGAGAAAAAGCATCAGTAGGAGTTCATTTTTCCAAGGATATTTCGTATGTCTTGGTCGAGCAAAAAGCAATCATCATTTTATGTTTCTATAGTTGAAGCCAAATACATGATAGTAGTGGACTGTTGCACACAAGTTCTCTGGATGAAATAATTTTTTCAAGACAACAAAGTGGAATATGACTACCCCATTATCATTTTCTTTGACAATAATAATGTAGTTAGTGTCTCAAAAAAGCATGTCATCATTAAATACAAGTCATATTCTAATGACGTATCATTTCCTCAGAGAAAAATTCATTGAGAAAAATGTGAAGATGGAATACATTGGCACCAAAGAACAAATTGTTGACATATTTACCAAACCTTTGCCCTGAAAAACCTTTGAATATCTTAGGAACATGTTGAAAGTGATCTCCCCTTTATCGTACTAAAGGAAGCAAAAAATCAAGGGTAGCACCATTTTCTATTGATTTCGAACGGGGAGAAAATGTAGACAGAGGGAGCAACTAAAAAGTATGGAGAAAATGTTCAAAGCAGGGGTAGTTGTTACAAGAAGTAGATCTAAAAGTATTTCCATCGATAGAAAAAGGGAGATTGTTGAAAATTATTTTTATTGATGTCAAAGGTTTTCCAAATAAAAGAGAAATTTGCATAGTCAAATAGCATATTTTGATATCTTTCCAATGATATATGACATGCATTCTACACATTTTTCTTTTTTATTCTTGATGCCACATTTAAATCTTTGATTGCATTTTTACTCCAATTACCTAGATACCATGGGAGAACAATATATATGGTTGGGAATTTTATTCCAAAAACTTTCCAATGGTATATGAAACTCTCTCTAGCTCATCATGGTTGAGGGAAAACGATTTTTCGAATATTCATTGTACATTCTTCCAGTTACATAAGTCAACCTAGCTAGTGGATAAATCAGCCCAGCCAGTGGACATATTTGGCAAAATCTAGACCACAAATGCAGTATAAATAAGAATGAGAAGAAGCATTTCTATCCACTCAATTAAGCCAATTTAGGTATTTCTAAGAAATTGAAGGATCAATTTTCAAGTTCATACCTCATGAACCAATTGAAGTGAAGTCAATCTAAGGACATTTTTAAATTTGTGGGAAGGAATTTTGAGGGCATTTTGGGAAGCGATTTTGGCACTCTTTAGGAAGGATTTTTTTCTTGGTTACAAGGCAAGGTGGAAAGTTATTTTATAGGCCAAGTTTCAAGTCTATTGAAGGCTAGTTTTAGCCCTGTTGAAGGATGAAATTGAATCATGTTGAGGTTAAATTTCATGTTTGTTTTGGGGGTCAAATTCTAGTCTTTGAAGGTCGAGTCCTGGAGTTTTGAAGGCCAAATTTAGGTTTGGTTAGAGGGCCAAGTTTTGGTGGATTAAAGTATAAGTTCATGTTTGATTTGAAGATTAGTTTCTAGTGTTTTTAAGGGAAAGTTCAAGTCTGGTTTGTGGCTGAAGTTTAGTCCTATTATAGACTAAGTTCTGGTCTGATTTTTGAGATGTTCGAGCTCTGTTAGAAAACTATTGCAAGGATATTTGGAGGTTGAGTCTGATTGGCTTGGATAGTGTTGAGGAAGTTGTTAGATGAAGTAATTGATATGTTAAGGTGATAATAGGGCCAAGCGCTATTATGGACAGATGTGTGGTATGAATTAGTGTAGATTCATCTTAATTATATATATAGGAAGAATCGAGAGGGATCAAATATCTTGAGGTGCAAACATCATTTTGAGTGCAAAACTTGACAAAAATTTTATACATTGACCTATTTTATCTCATCATAATATTATATACTATATATTTATATATATTAAATATAGTATATTATATATTATATATAATAAATTATATTATATATACATATATATATAATATATATATATATATTATAATAATATAATGGATCAATGTCTTCAAATTAACTGGGCATAAAATAAGAAAGATTAAATGTCGAGAACCATGAAATAGGGTCCCCCAAAAAATTATTAGTGTAATTTATTTATATAGTAAATTATACTTTTAATTCAGAAACGTTCGGATTGACTAATTTATTTCTCTATAAAGTTGATTTAAGATTATATTATCACATATGGACATAGAAATATTTTATTTATTGTCTTCAGTGAGAGTGAAATATTTTTACCACTTCACCTTAGTATGGCCATGAGAGTGAGATTATTGATGTTTTATAATATTTTAAATTAAACAAACCAAACACATATATCATTATATTTATTTTTGTTGAAGAATATTTTATTTTTATTTAAAAAGGAACACATGTCAACTCCAAGCTGAACATGAATGGAATCACTCATTTCCCTCACACTGAGTTGTAGAACCAACATACTCATTTACCCCTTCAAATATTTCCAACAAGTTTTCTTCTCCAAAATAAAAGTCAATAAATCTTTAAAAATATATCCATGTGATTGACATGATGGGAAGTTACATTCATTCTAATAATGACATCTAGATATTTTCTTAATATCATAATATATGAAAAAATAAAGATGGGAGAAATCATTAGACTCCAATTATATGCTATATGGATTTACTTGAGTATGTGTTTCCATATGTTTTTGTGATTAGGGGTCTATTCTATTGTTGGGGGTTGTTTCCTGTCCAATTAATTCTATTGCTTTATGTTGCCCAGCCCCTTTACCTTCACTCCTGACTTCATTAATGATTCATCAGAAATCAGTGGGACGCCCAGATACAAACTTTTATCTGAGTCTAAACCATCTATAAAAGTTTATAATCAACCTAATCCTAAGAGAGGTTTAGGTTCCCTATCCCCCTCTAGGGTCCCTAAAATTCCTCATGGTCATCAATCACATATCTCAAAATCCATACTCCATGCTAGTTAAGACATTCTTGTTGGTAGACAATTATATTTGGTTAGGGTTCTTGGAGAAAGGAATACCTTGAGTTATTATCTCTTACGAAGTGGTTTTCATTTAATTACAGAGGGGTGGCTAGTCCCTCTAATAAAGTAGCATTGAAGCACCTAATTTTTTCAGATAATATTGATATTATTTTCCTAGAGGAGACTTTAGAATCTAGTGCTAATATTGTTTATATTCTTGAAGGAATGTTTAATGTATGGGAATGTTTTGCAATTGATGCTCATGGGAGATCTAGGGGATTGGCTTTGGGTGTCAATTGTAGATCTGCAAATATTTTGAATGTGAAGGGATGTGAAGGTATTGTTGCAACTGAATTTTTCTGTCAAAAGAATTGGTTTGAATATCAAAGAGTTTAATGTATATGGAACATGTTAGGGAAGAGTTTCTTTCTGGCACAATTTGATGGCTTGATCCTTTATGTAGATGGAAAATATGATTATAGGGGGTGATTTAAATTTCACCATGGGGATATCTGAAATCGAGGGAGTTCAGGCCCACATCGATTCACTATTTGATTTTTTTTCTCACATGCTCGATACATACATATTAGTTGATGTTGATATCGCTAGATATAAGTGAACGTGGAGAAACATGAAAGTCAGCGAAGATATGATTATTAGGAGATTGGACATATTCCTGATTTGTGATTCCTTATTGGATAAATCTCATTTTTCAGCGAGTGGTTGGGTTCATGGACGATATCTAACCATCATCCGATTTAAATGGAATTGGCTAGAAATTTTAGAAATCCTAAAGCCCATTTCAAATTTAATGCATCCTAGATGAAAGAAGAGGAGATAAAAGTTATAGTCTGTGAGACATGGAGTCCTTAACTATTTGAGGAGGAGTGTATTGTTTATAGCCAATCTGTAGAAAATTTAAGCAATTTGAAGCAAATGATTATTGACTTGGTGAAAGTAAAACAACGGAGAGAGAATGAGGCCTTGAAAAAGATTTAGATTGAGTTCAAGAATCTAGAACAACCTAGTTGGTGGGGGGGCGGTGTTATGAAACCAATGAAGCAAAAATTCATATCATTCAACTAGAAATGGATAGAAGAAGGTTGCTAAAGGAAAGAGAGGAAGGCCGAAGACCTAACACTAGAGATATTTGGTTACAAGGGGGGAAGAAAATACTAAATTATTCTAGCAATACGTCAGTGGCAGAAGAGCCATCAATACTCTTTGGTCATTGGAAATTGAAAAAGGAGGTAGGGCTTCAAATGTTAGGGATATTGCTAGGACGGGTACACAACATTTTTTAGGCCTCTTCTTGGCCTCTAGAAAAGGCTCCTTACATGAGATAATTTAGATTACTCGATTATTCCCAAAATTTGTAGATGAAGATAATAAAAAGGATCTAATGGCCCCAGTCTCTATAGGTGAAATGGAGGTGTTCATGTGTTGGTTTAAAAAGAATAAATGTTTGGGGCCTGATGGATCGCCTATAGAATTCTTTCTCGAATTTTATGAGCTAATTGGGTTGGATTTGCTAAAGTTATTGAGGAATGAAAAACCTCTGGTAGGATTTATGAGGATTTTAACTCTACATGCATTCCATTCATTCCAAAATCTAATGATTTGAAGACATTTAATGACTATCGAACTATTTCACTTCGTAATTGCATATACAATATTATTGCAAAAATCGTTGCAAATAGGATAAAGCCTATTTTATCACAATATATTTCAAAGGAACAATTTTACTTCCTAGAGGATTGTTAGATCCATGAGGTCATTAGAATTTGTCAAGAAGAATTACAAAGCCTGAAGACAAGGAAATCGAAAGGAATGATCCTCAGAATTGATTTGTCAAAAGCATATGATAGATCTAGTTGGATTTTTCTTAAATTGCTGCTTACCCACTTCAGCTTTCACATTTGTTTTATAAATTGGATATTGTTTTCATTTCACCCACACATTTTATTGTCTTAGTTAATCGTTTAACATCTAAATTTTTTCATGCAGAGAGCGGTCTTCATCAAGGATGCCCCCTGTCCGTAATTCTTTTTATGTTAATCATGAAAGGCCTTAGCTGACTGGTTAGTGAGGCTAAGAGAAGGGGAAATTTGAAGGATGTTGTAATGGCAAGTGATATTTTTCTGACTCTTCTACTAAAACTAGATGATGACCTCATTTTTATTGATGGCTCTCATAGGGATATTGTTGCATTTACAAAGGTGCTTATTTTATTTTACAAGGCCACAGGAATGGAGACTAATCATCACAAATCCATTATATATGCAATGGGTTTTTCTAAGCATGAGTTGACTTATGCTCTTGGCTAGCTACCCTTCCAATCAATAAAATTCGATGATGGGATTAAGTATATGAGTTTTCATTTGAAACTGAATGATTACAGAAAAGATGACTCGATGTGGTTACTAGTAAAAATTGAAAAAATAATTCAAGTTTGGATTCACTCGTCATTATATCGTGCATGAAGGTTAGTTCTTATAAAGTCTGTTCCTAAATCCATATCATTTTTTGGATGGCTTTATCATGGATTCCCAAGGGTATTTAAAATCTTATTTAGAAAATCTTTACGGTTACTTATGGTAGGGATCAAAGGAAGAAATAAAATTTGCATGGGTTAGATGGGATCATATCACTATGCCAAAAAAATGGGGAGGATGGGGCATTGAATCTATTTTTTGCAACCCCTCGTAGCTAAATTTGGATGGAAATTAATTATTACGGACATTATTTGGACAACAATGGTAACAAGGAAATATATTTTCCCACTCTCTCTAGAATATCGATCTCATTAAAAATCAAGGGAAGAGAAACTATATCGACAATTTGGAGAGTTGTTTTAGACTCTTTCAATATCATTGGGTCTGGTCTTGCATGGAGAATTTGTTTAGGTGAGCGTGTGCACATAGGGATCGGCCCATGTTCTGGGTGTGGTGATATGCACATTCATCTTCTTGATTTAATGACATTTCTAGAAGAGATCGGGAAGAAAACTCTTAATCAAGTGGTGGATTTGGAAAATTCTTCCATTTGGGGTCAATGTTGGTTATCAACTCACAATTTAAACTTACCAATGCATTGGCATTAGGATTGAAATGACTACCCAAATGCATTATCAAATTCACATGTCAGAATTTAGGATAGGGAGGGTGAATTGTTATGGATTCACTCAATAATGGGGATTTATATGCCAAACTATGGTTACTTATATGCTTTGTGTCAAAGCAGCTAGAGGATCTATTATGGTAGTGGAAGCTCATATGGAAATTGAATGGTGTTTACTCTCAAATAAAATTCTTATGGGAGATAATATTAGAAGGAGATCATTTCAGGGTCTTTCTTGGTGTGTATTATGTAACAAAGATGAGGAATCAGTTGATCACCTATTTATGTTTTGTCCTTCTTACACATGGATCTAGAATAGATTTCTCATGATCTAAATATTCGTTTTAGGTGGCAAGGTGAAAATTTTAATGAAGCATGGAAGAATTGGTGGAATGAGGCAAACCCTAAAAAACTATGGAACATGCATGTTATCATTTGGTGGGGCATATGGATTGGGAGAAATTAGAAAAAATTTCAGGAAATCAATTACCTTTTAGAGTGGATAGGAATTCAGGTGTTACTGATTTATGCTCTCCTCCCCATATAGGAAAAATTCTCCAATACCCGTATTATTTCACTACAATCCATTGATCAGTCCAATCCATGGGCTTACATTGATGGATTTTCTCAAAATGATAGGTGTGGTGGTGGTGAAATACTTTACTTTAGCAAATATCACTTCTTCAAATTGATGTTCTGATTGGTTTCAAGCACAAATAATTTTGAAAAAAGTTTCACCGTTAGCTTACTATTCTCTTTGCATTAGAAAAAAATTGTCAACAACTAAAGGTTCTCGGTGACTTCAAAGTGTTTATTGATTGGTTCAACGAGATTGCTATTTGTCACACTCACACACTCAATAGTTTATTGGATGAAATTATGATGTTAAAGGCACAATTTGGTAATATTTCTTGTAAAAAAAATTACAGGGAAAGGAACACACTTTCTGATCATCTTTCCAAAGAAGGTTCACGACAGATACATGGGAATTGGTAGATAACTGAACACAATGGTCTAGAGCATTATCAATATTATGATCATCCTTTTATTGATAATATACAAGAGAATGTAGATATAAAGTGACTTTTTTGTCTCCATTGATGGCATAATGGATATATCATATATTCATAGTTAATAGTTTTTTATAATAGACTTTTTGACTAGACTCTTGTTACTAGAGGATTTTATTATATATATAAATATAGATGGACTAATATATTATGTGATTATGGATATGGATAGTATATTCTCTCATCTTTCAGATGATTCTTCAGTGAGCAAAAATCATTTTTTTGATGTGCATTACAACACTTGCACAATGTAATTTTCACTATTTATTAATGGAAATTATGATTTTTACTTGGGGAAAAAAATATTTGTATTTGATAATTTATGTGAATCAAATTATTTAAAATATAGAAATAGTTAATAATAATGAAATGTCATTTCACCCCTTCTTGATATTTCTAACAAGTTCCCCTTTCTAGATATGCATGTCATTGACATGATTAGAAGTTACATTCATTCTAAAGATGGTATCTGGATATTTTCTTAAAACCATAATGTATGGGAAATTAAATATGGGAGAAAACATTAGACTCCAAGTCTCTTAACACATGTACACAATTTTAGGATGAAAATATTCACTTTTGTTTTATATAGGTAATTAGCACGCGAACAACTTTGATCAATATAATGAATATTTTGTTTAAAAAGTGGCCATTATATAAGATGCATATCTTAATTACTTTTGGATTTTCCAAGAAGTTTATATCATAATTATTAGATATAATTCAATCTCACATACAAGAGGATCTCGTGGGATTTATTTTTCATTTAAGAGGGTTAAAGTTACAATGGGATTATTAACATCAAATGGAGCTTTGGAACGATTTTTGAGGTTGAAATGACCATGGATAAGTGAAACACTAAAGGAATTTGTTCTAGCATATATATCTAGCTTACAAACGCTTAACATTTTAAGATAAAGGTCATACTTGATGACTATATGAGGGTGCAACTATATCTATGGAAGGGTCAATAAATATTGTTGTTTAAAAATTAAAATTTCATAAAAAATAATCCATGTCATTTATATTGTTATTGAATTGACTATATCATGAAGGTCTTTATGAATTTAATAAAGGGTTATTGTCAAGAATTATTTCCTACGTTTAAAGTAGAATTCATATAAATATGTTTGGACATATTTATATGAACATACAAAATAATAGAGGAAAACATAAAATGACCTAAATAACATACTTAATCAATAAAGCCCCAATGGATAGCTCAGTTTTCCAAGTTCGTGTTGTTAAGTACCTCTCTTATTATGAGGTCACGGGGTCAAATATCCTTGATGCCCTTGGGGTTAGGCCTTTCTAGTTTGGACGACGGGTAGATCCTTTTGGGTTGATCTACTTGGATTTTCACATGGACATAGCAGTCCCTTAGTGTTTGTGAACCATCCTTGAAAAGACATACTTAATTAGTATTATAGTTCCATAATGTTGAATAATTTAGGGAAATTCATGACTTAGTGATTCTTCTCAAACTTATGGGTAACAGTTTGTGTTGTCTTCTACAATTAGCTTTGTTAAATTAGTGCATTCTTCAATATTCAAACAATTATCAAAACGGACGATCAACAATAAAAACAAGTATACAAGATGTTGGCTCCAAGCTAAGCCAAAACCTATCCTCTTGAGAGTAAAACCCTTGAATCTCTTCTTATAGATATTTAGATGAATACCATGACCCTTGAAAAAATATACACAAGGTTACCTCCAAGATGTTTTTCACTATTCTATTCACTTCTTGGTCTACAACTTACTACCTTTATATCACTATACTCATTCTCCCTATGTCTTCTCTGTCACTCTCTTCGACACTTTCTTCTATCAATGTTCCACAGTCCTTTGGTTCTTCATTGGTTGCAATAGATATGAGACATATCACACCTTAGCGTTGCACTTTGTACTATCTGTGTGTGTATATATATATATGCACAATCCCTTAATTAGTTCTGAGATATATATGTTGAAAATAATACTGAGAGGGGGGGTGAATCAGTATTATCTAGTCCTTTTACCAAATCTTCCTTATTTTCACTTTGAATTATTTTGCATATCAGTACTATAAAATAATGAGCATGAACAAGAAAAACAGACAGTCACATCAAAGAACACTAGATATAAGGTGGAAACCCAATGTGGGTGAAGACCACCTACTGCAATATGTCTCTATCTTTTTTCAAATTAGAAACTCCTTTTACAATGGTCTTGTACTGGTGCAGTCCTTTACCAGTACGCAGGCTGCAACCTGCAGAGAACTACAACTCTCTCTCATTTTCCAGTCTCTCCTGGAAGGGAGCTACAACCCCTACTTCTTTTTCAAGGACCACTTTTCATAAATTTTCAAACTGGATCCATATACATCAACCGATCATCAAGTACATGTAAATTACACAGTCAGCTGCAGTAACCAGATCAGCAATAACAGAACTAAACCCAGAACACCTTTTCAACAGAAAAATTCAGTCAACAGAAGATCTTAAGACAGATACGCAGTTTTATTTTCACTAGCCTGCGTCGCTACACACTTCACCCTCTGCTTCTCTGCGTATACCCGCAAAGTTCCTTCTGCTGCACTGCGTGACCACACACAGCTCCTTCTACTGTGCTGCGTACAATACGCACCCAAATGCACTATCGCGCCGTGTACTTCCCCAGTAGGCACACACCCAAATGGACTATCGTGCCACGTATTGCCACAGTAGGCACGCACCTGAACCACTGCTGCTCTGTGTACCCACGCAGTTCTCTTGTTTCTGCTCTGTGTACCCACGCAGTCACCCTTCTTCTGCTCTGCGTACCTGCACAATCACCCTTCTTCTGCTCTACGTACCTACGCAGAGGCACCGTTAAACACCTGCGTACCTCAGATTAGGGCCGAATTTGCAGATCACCAGTGTGCTACAGTTAGACGGATGCCCAGATCTGATCAAGTGCTCGAGAGATCACCCTTCACAGATTCGCTTTCCACTTCACTTTCATATAAATCAAGCTTTTTGAAACAATAACCCAAATATTTCAGATCTTAAGATATTCAACCCAAAAGCATACCCAAGCCAAATGATCTCCTTTGCTTTATATAGGCAAGCTCTTCCTCAAATTGTGGATCATGGGGCTCAATAATAATAATAATATAAAACAATACCACGGGCCAAAACCATAATAACACAATACTGTCGGCTAAATACCAAGGGTTAAACATAAGGAACCCCATGTGTGCGCGCTTTACTTCCTTGAAGTGTGTGCGCTGGGGGTACGCACCTCATGAATGGGTAACCTGCGTGTGTGGACGCGGTCCCTGCACGAGGTACCTGCGGGTACTCATCTTCTGAACTGTTCTCCTGCGTACTTCTTAATTCTCATCATATTGAGAGCCATGCCATAGGTGTTGCCATCAAGTACAACATCTATAACATATAACCATACCAGAAACATAATGCCAACAGGTGCACCAAGTGATGATATATTGAATTTAGATTTTCTTAATGAATTATCAAGAGTCAAAATTCTAGTGCCTTTCACTAAATTGATGAAAATTCCAATATACATGGAAAAATTGAGGATTTTTTTTAGTCTTGATGTAAATAATGGAAATTTCCCAATGGCATTATAAGGTATGAATCAAGGAGGAAGAAGTGGAAATCACTTTCCATTTTATATTACTTTAGTGGTATGGTATGAATATATTATATATAAAAATAATGTAAATATAAATAGTAATAACAATCATAATAATGATTAATTAGTGATTAGTATAGAAGAGGCATGTCTCTAATTTATGTTGTAATTTCTATTGATATAGAATCAAATTTACTCATTTCTATCATTTATTTCAATGAAATCACTTGCTACATTAATTATCACCTTTCCCTCAATTTGGGAGTCATTAAACCATCTTGTGAAAGAAGATCTTTCTACTTCTCTAATCCTCATATGAATTTGTAATGCCATGGCATCAGAGGGTCCATCATCTAACGAATGAAAAGCTATGAAATTTTTGTTGATAGATTTAGGGTCGTAGTCTAAAAAAGATGATGAATGTGCAACTATATTTCCTGGACTTGTCCCTAGACTGGTAAAATGACTAATGTTGGAATACTCTGTAAGCACATCTTTTTCTTGGTTAGAACATCCTTCATTGCCAGTTTCTTTCATGTTAATGTGTTGGTTCTCAAATTGTTCCAATAAATAAGAGCAATATGAGAACACATTCACTGAGGTTTTAAAGCCCTCACGTTTCAGGTTAAAAGGGTCAATCTCCCTTCACCTCAGGGGATATTTGATATGTTTAATAACTTTAGGTAGATTTTCTAAGGGAGAAAATAGATATGGCCAAGATATAAACGAAAGAAAAAGTGCTTTTGATTTAAAATGAGTGGTTATCTTTGAACCGAATGAAACTTATAACAATCCATAATCAATGATCAAAATTAAAACCTTAAGTATGCAATGAGAAGATAATGTAACGCAAATTAGAAATAAATAAGAATAAAACCCAAAAAGGGAAAATATGAATTGTTTGTTGTACTTATATCCTTACTGTTGATAACTTATCATGAAAACGTATGAAATAGTACAATATCATGTATTATTACATTCCATTCTCCTCAAAAGAAAAGAATTAAGAACAAGTTCGTCTACTAAAATATGAATACCAAAAAATGAACAAATCCTCTAATTGTTGTAACAATGCTAATCAATTCAGCTACCAAATTGTCAACAAATATATGATTTCAAGAAGTTACACTAATTACTTAAATATAACAACGAAAAATGAACAAATGACGTATACACTGGTATATTTTATATCTACGTGAAATATTATAATAAAACTATCTGTTAGTGCTAGCCAGTTCAGCTTGTCATCAGTGATCAAATATGGTCTTACAAGGTGTTGTTAGGGTGTCAAGTCAAATTTTTGTCATTTCAGTGAATCTTCAACTAAACTTTTGGTCACTAGATGTTGTGTCTAGGTCACTGTTGCTCCCTTCACTTACTCATGGTATTCATCACTCATCATAGTCATTGTCTTTTTCGAGGTATCATATCTTCATTTAAATGTCTTCGGTCATGAAATGGTTAAATTCCTCATTTTAGGTCATGGTCTAGGGTTTCACTCCATGTTTCATCATGATACCATATGTCAAAACAAAAGCATGTTCATCATGTGAGTCAGTAGGTAAAGGGAGTTAGCGGCTTAGGGAAAATAAAATAAAGGTAAAGAAAATGTTTTATTTCAAATAAGGCAATGTTGCAGTACACTACCTTGTCTCATCATTTCTCATAGGACATTTTTGCTTCAAAATATATTTCTAACCAAATGGAGAAGAATTTTACAAAAGTGAAAGAGGTTTTTGTAAATTATAGGCCAATGAACAGAAATATCCTTCAATTTTTGCACAGTTATTATTATTTGAGAGAAATTCCCAAACTCCACTTGCAACAAGAGAGTTGTTACACTTCTGGACAGCTTGACTTCAAGACAATTTTTTCAGGGAATTGGAGCAAGTGTTGGTAGTGCTTAAGGACTCTATTATGTAGAAGACATCATAATATTTCCAACCATACCACTTTTAGCTCAAAAATCCTCCAGGAAGGCAGCCAAAAGTGCTCTATAAGTTGGTGTTGCGCTTTTCTCAGAGACACCCTGTGTTTTTGGAGTGACCTTGGGAAAATGAATTTTTTCTCCCTTTTGGATTGTCCAAATTACATTCTTAAGGAGTTCATCTTGTAACAGATTTCAAGAGATTTTCAACAAGCTATCAAGTTCTCAATTTGGAGTAGTTTAAGGCCTCCAAAAGTGAGTTAGAAGATAGTGTGTTGTGCTTACAAACAAGGCATTGTGTTTCTGAAGGTGGTGTTGCACACCGGTGAACTGTGCTGTGCATGGGACAGAGGCTCCTAGAATTGCAAAAAAGCACTGAAATTTGAGTTTTCAAGCCTCTAAATCCAATTTTTATGCTCTAAGCTTTATAATAGGTAAGTACACTCCTTTTCATCCTCTTTTCCTTTGGCAAAAGAAAAAAAATGATTGTGAGTTTAGTCCTTTAGGGTTTTCTATGAGTTCATGTTTTGAGCTTGAAAATGATTAGTTAGAGCTTTGAAACCATAAAATCACTACCCCTATACTTCTATTTGCATGCAACTCATTATCCCCATTCACCAACAAACCATTTCCCTTCATTCCACTTCACCTCCCTACAAACCCTAGCCCTAATCTATCAAATTGGATAGTTTCCCTAGCTAGGACTGTGTTTAAATTTCCTAGCTAATATCCCTCATTAATTTACCTTAATTTAACTTCCTTAGGATTCCTAAAATCCCTGTCCATCTCCCAAAAATTCCCTACTCCGATCTCCCTTCCCTAACTCCCTCATTTCACCACTTCAATCACTTTTCACTGTTTTTTCCCTTTTCCTATCATCTAGGGTTTCAAAAATGGAAGGAGACTCTTCACCATCAGAGAAAAGAAAAAATCATAAAGGGGGGAATATTTTGAGGTATGAGCCCAAAATTTGAATGAGATAAATTCTTCACCATTCATAAGTTAATGCTTTGAAGATGTCAACTGCCTAGGGTTTTGTCAAAGAGTGGGAGAGGTAAGTTTTCATGAGCAACTCATTTATTTTATTGCCACCAATATTAAAGGAGAAAAGGCCACCATTGAAGGAAATTATTTTACATTCTTAGTTTATGTCATCTCTCCTTCCACATGGATGACCAGATGTTGACGCACATGGCCCACCACTTCCAAACCAAAAGCAAGATTTGTAACATCAAGGTCAAACAAATGCAAAACAAGCTGAAGGAAAACCTAAAAGGAAAAGATGAGAAGGAAATCTTAGATATGCTTATTGAGGGATACATTATAGCATAGTACACTTCATTTGGCACTTCTGGACCAATTTTGGGAGTTTTTTTTTAGCCTTTTTGGTTTTTGGTGAAATTTGGTGCAAATTCAGGAAAATGCACTAGTTTTAGAAACATAGCACCTTGGTGTTGAGCTTTTTCCTCAGATCTCTAAATGAAAAATGGTTTGCATATTTGGAAATATGATGACCTCCTCTCAAAACCTATTTCCTCATATTTTTCAAACAAGGCTCAAATTTTGAGAAAAATGAGAAAAAGGGGTCAAAAATCAACATTCTGCCCTTCTTTTTGGCAGTCGTTGTGCTTCTAGAAACACATTAAGAGAATGAGTTTTTGGTGGCCTTCCCATGTGTAGGTTTCAAAAATTCAAGATGTTATGGAAATTAGACAGACAAGGCTAGTTTACCATTCTTTAAGATTGCAATTTTGACTTCAGAAAGGCACCTAAAAATGGCCGCAAACTTGGCACTACACTTCTGCAATTTTCTGAGATTTTAATTAAAAATTTCACTATGTAATTTCTCAGAGTTTCTTGTTCGATTTGGGTAAAGGTAAAATTGTGATTTAATTTCATCAAATCAATGTTTTGATGATGTAATCATGAATAAATTATCATAATAGGTCGTTTTTATGATAAATTAGGCCTCATTAATGAAGAGAAACACAAATCAAAGTCTAAGAGAAGAGTTTGTTTTCAACCTTCTCACTCTCACTTGTTGGTTGAGATATTCTTGGAAAGTGTTCCACCACTCATGGATTCGACCCCTGAAGGTGGTGAAATTGTTTATCTTAGTCTATATGTATCATTTTCTTAGTCAGAGAGAGAGGCTGGAGATTTTAGGAGAGAACTCTTGTAACTTGTGCTTCAATATTCTGAGGAAATCAAAGAACAATTGCAACTATTATCTAGGAATTCATGTCCAGTGAGTTTGTGATATTGTTTCTTCTCTGTTATAGTTTCATATGATAGATATTCATCTCTTCTTTCTATTTATTAGTTTCTTCAATGATTTTTCCTAAGTTTATAAGCATAATTATTTTCTTAAAGCTCTGTTTTGATGGAATTATCATTATATGTTAATTTCTTTCATGCTTAATGAATTCAAGACATATATGCTCATTAAGTCCTCTTATTTCTTATGAACACTACACTAAATTGAAAAACCCTAAGCCATCACAAAACTATTTCTACCTTGCTCCTTTATATTTCTGTTGTTGTTACCCTTTAACCGTTTGACCTAGTTACCTAGTTTTCATCCCTTGTTTAACATCAAAACCCTAAATTTTCACACCTATCTAAGCCTAGCATATCTAGCCTAAAATCCTTTTATATTCCAATCAGTTTTTTGGTTGCAATCCCATAGAGAGATCCCTCTTTGGTTTGGTAGGGCTAGCTATAAAACTGAAAGCTTTGTCTGCGGTTACGTCCATCGATTCTTGTCAGCCTGGGACATTGTGGGGCATAACATTTTGGCATTGTTGTTGGGGAACAAAAGAACATATCTTCCCTGGGAAAGAACAACAAGGATCAGATATGCTTGCTGATGGTGAATAGTGATCAGACACAAGAAAGGATGTGCATCTTTCACCTGGAAACTCCAATGTCGAAGAATCCAAAGGTTTAGAATTTTCATGGCGACTCCATTGTTCAAAAACAGTAGTTTGAAAAACGTATTGGTGACTTAACTATTTTCAAGATGGATTCAACTGCTCGAAGGTATGCTCTTATGAATCGACCTCATATTCCTAGTTTTCCAAATTGTATTCCTTGTATAGACTGACAAATAGGGCTGCCAAAGTTTAAAGGTTAGGATGGAGAAGATGCTAGTTTGCATTTGGTCAAATTTCATTTTCTTATTCATAAACTAAAGACTTAGTTTCTCGAAGATCGTTTGATGAACATATTCATGGCTACCTTGTAGGAAATAGCAAGGAAATGGTATGAGATTCTACCATCTGCTAGTTTATATTCTCTAAATGATTTTCATTCAGTTTTCTTTCAACATTATCAAAGTTGCAATTTTTCCTTATCAATGATGGATATATGTTGTGAGATTTTTGAAATTTCATTAAATTTCTTGAAAATTCATATGGGGATGAAGAATGTATGGAAGAAGATATATTAGAAGCCCTTTATGATTTTTCCTCCCAATAAGAATTAACAGCTTCCTCCTTGGATGAAGCAGACTAGGATCAAAATAGAGAAAGGCCTATTCCTGATCTTGAAAATGAAAATCACCAATCCAATGTTGATTTCTATAAAACTAAATGTTCTCCTCTATCTAAAGATGAAACAGACTAGCTCTTGAAAAACCATGTTATAGCCCAAGTTAAGGAAGGTTTGCAATGCTCACATAGTCAAGAATGTGTATGTGAAATTTCTTCCATTATTGAAAATGAAAATTGGGTTTAAATGATGACAGTCACGAGACTCACAAAACTATATAGGAAGTTGTTGTTAGTAAGCCAATTTGTGATGTATATTTCCTGCAAGGAGATCAGCTAACATGAATTATTTTCTTTTGTGAAGAGGATAGGGCTGAAATGTTTAATAGTCTTGAAGAATGTGTTCTATTCAAGGATGATTTAGACTATGAATTGGAAGAGTATGATTTCGAGATAGATAATATGCCAGAGATAGAATTAGAGTTGTTCATGCTTGAGGAATTTGCAGCCAAAACTCATGTAGCAGAAAGTCATACTTCCCTATGCCTTCCTATGGATCAACAACCAAGTATTCATTCAGATCAAAATGAAAGGAGTACTTGTATTTTTGCTAGATTTCAAGACAAGGTAACGTTTCAGATTTTTAAGGATCCTTACACTAATTTTTTGCAACCATCTAGGAAGATGAATTTTCTTGTATTTATGGATCATGAGCACATGTTCAGTGGACACTTGGAGTGACCAATCTTTTGGTTTTTCTGCCTGCTCAAGGAAAGTACGCGCATGATTCAAATAAGTATCCATTTGTTGGATTGGTTACATTGGAGGGATCATTTCACATGATTGTATATATATCTTCAACAGGTGGGTGGTTATCATCAAGATTTGAAGCCCAAGGTGAAGGCCCTAAGATCTCGATGGTCTACTACCATAAGTAAGTTCAGTCAGTATGTTTTTTTATTTATATTAAAGTCAGTTAGCTAGTCAGTTTTTAGTTTAGTCTTTTCATTCTGACTCCATGCCCAATGAACAAGGCTACTAGGTCTACGGTGTTCTTGACACCTCCAAGGTGGTTCCATCCCTAGTTGGAGTCAATATTAGTGTTAGTCAGTTTAGCCTATCACCAGTGATCAAATATGCTCTTACAAGGTGTTGTTAGGGTGTCAAGTCAAATTTTTGTCATTTCAGTGAATCTTCAAATAAAAATTTGGTCATTGGCTGTTGTGTCTAGGTCACTGCTACTCCCTTCACTTACTCATGGTCTTCATCACTCATCATGGTCATTGTCTTTTTTGAGGTATCATATCTTCATTTAAATGTCTTGTGTCATGAAATGGTTAAATTCCTCATTTTAGGTCATGGTCTAGGGTTTCACTCCATGTGTCATCATGATACCATATGTGAAAACAAAAGCATGTCCATCATGTGAGTCAATGGGTAAAGGGAGTTAGCAGCTTAGGGAAAACAAAATAAAGGTAAAGGTAATGTTTTATTTCAAATAAGACAATATTGCAGTACACTACCTCGTCTCATCATTTCTCATAAGGACCTTTTGCTTCAAAATATGTTTCTGAAAAAATGGAGAAGAATTTTACAAACGTGAAATAGGTTTTTGTCAATAATAGACCAAGGAACAAAAACCTCCTTCAGTTTATGCACATTTATTATGATTTGAGAGAAATTCCTAAACTACACTTGCAACAAGAGAGTTGTTACACTTATGGACAACTTGACTTCAAGACAATTTTTCAAGGATTTGGAGAACTTGTTGGGAGTGCTTAAGGACTCTATTGTGTATCAAACATCATAATATTTCCAACCATACCACTTTCGGCTCAAAAGTCGTCCAAGAAGTTAAAAGTGCTTTGTAAGTTGGCGCTGCGCTTTTCTCAGAAACACCCTGTGTTTTTGGAGTGACCTTGGGAAAATCAATTTGTCTCCCTGCAAGGTGCCCAAATTACATTCTTAAGGAGTCCATCTTGTAGTAGACTTCAAGATATTTCCAAAAAGATATCAAATTCTCAATTTGGAGTAGTGTAAGGTCTCCAAAATTGAGTTGGAATATAGTGTGATGCGCTTATAGACAAGGTGTTGCATTTCTGAAGGTGGCACTACGCACAGGTGAACTACATTGCGCACGGGACAGAGTCTCCCAAAATTGCAAAAAATCACTCAAATTCGAGTTTCCAAGCCTCTAAATCTAGGTTTTTATCCTCTAAGCTTCATAATAGGTAAGTACACTCCTTTGCATCCTCTCTTCCTTTAGCAAAATAAACAAAATGATTGTGAATTTAGTCCTCTAGGGTTTTCTATGAGTTTCATGTTTTGAACTTGAAAACGATCAGTTGGATATTTGAAACAATAAAATCACTATCCCTATACATCTATTTTCATGCAACTCATCATCCCCATTCACCAAAAAACCATTTGCCTTCATTCCACTTCACCTCCCTACAAACCCTAGCCCTAATCTATCAAATTGGGCAGTTTCCCTAGCTAGGACTGTGTTTAAATTTCCTAGCTCATCTCCCTCATTAATTTAACTTACTTAGGAATCCTAAAATCCCTTTCCATCTCCCAAAATTCCCTACTCCCATCTCCCTTCCCTAACTCCCTCATTTCACCACTTCAATCACTTTTCATTATTTTTTCCCTTTTCCTATCATTTAGGGTTTCACAAATTGAAAGAAACTCTTCACCATCAGAGAAAAGAAAACATCATAAAGGGGGGAAGATTCTGAGGTATGAGCCCACAAATTGCAATGAGATCAATTATTCACCATTTAGAAGTTAATTATTTGAAGATGTCAATTGCCTAAGGTTTTGTCAAAGCGTAGGAGAGGTAAGTTTTAATGAGAAGCTCACTGATTTGATTGCCACCAATCTGAAAGGAGAAAAGGCCACCATTGTAGGAATTGCTTTCACATTCTCAGTTTATGCCATCTCTCTTGCCACAGGGAAAACCAAATTTTGAGGCACATGGCCCGCCACTACCAAACCAAAACAAGATTTGCAACATTAAGGTCAAACAAATGCAAAACAAGCTGAAGGAAACCCTAAAAGGCAAAGATGAGAAGGAAAAATTGGAGATTCTTTCTAAGGCATCCATTATAGCATAGTACACCTCATTTGGCACTTCTGGAAAAAATTTGGGAGTTTTTTGAGCATTTTTGTTTTTTGGTGAAATTTGGTGCAAATTCAGGAAAATGCACTAGTTTCAGAAATGCAGCGCCTTGGCGTTGCGCTTTTTCCTCAGAGCTCTAAATGAAAAATGGTTTGCATATTTGGAAATTGGATGACTTCCTCTCAAAACCCATTTCCTTATATTTTTCAAACATGCTCAAATTTTGAGAAACATGAGAAAAAGAGGTAAAAAATTAACATTCTGCCCCTCTTTTTGACAGGCGCTTCGCTTTTGGATATACCCTGGGAGAATGAGTTTTTGGAGGCCTTACAATGGGTAGTTTTCAAAAATTCAAGATGTTATGGAAACTAGACAGAAAAGGCTAGTTTACCAGTCTTTCAGATTTTAATTTTTACTTAAGAAAGGCATCAAATAATGGCCTCAAACTTGGCATTGTGCTTCTGCAATTTTCTGAGATCTTAATTAAAAATTTCAATATGTAATTTCTCAGAGTTTCTAGTTTGATTTGGGTAAAGGTCAAATTGATGATGTAATTTCGTTAGTTAGATGTTTTGATGATGTAATCATGAATAAATTAGCATAATAGGTTGCTTTCATGATAAATTAGGCCTCATTAATGAGGAGAAACTCAAATCAAAGTCTAAGAGAAGAGTTTGTTTTCAATGTTCTCACTCTCACTGTTGGTTGAGATATTCTTGGAAATTGTTCCAGAACTCATGGATTTGACCATTGAAGGTGGGGAAATTTTTTATCTTAGTCTATATGTAGCATTTTCTCAGTCAAAAAGAGAGGTTGGACATTTGAGGAGAGAACTCTTGTAACTCGCGCTTCAGCATTTTCAGGAAATCAAAGAACAATTGCAGCTATTGTCTACGAATTCATGTGAATTGATTTTGTGATCTTGTTTCTTCTCTGTTATAGTTTCATATGACAGATATTCATCTCTTCTTTCTATTCATCAGTTTCTTCAGTGATTTTTCCTAACTTTATAAGCATAATCCTTTTCTTAAAGCTCTGTATTGATGGAATTGTCATTATATGTTATTTTCTTTCATGCTTAATGAATTCATGACGTATATCCTCATTAAGTCCTATTATTTCTTCTGAAAACTACACTACATTGAGAAATCCTAAGCCATCACAAAAACACTGCTACCTTGCTCCTTTATATTTCTGTTGTTGTTACCCTTTAATATTTTGACCTAGTTACCTAGTTTTCATCCCTTATTCAGCATCAAAACCCTAAATTTTCAAACCTATCTAAGCCTAGCATATCTAGCCTAAAATCCTTTTATATTCCAGTCAATTCTTTGGTTGTGATCTCATAGAGAAGCCTCTCTGGTTTGGTAGGGCTAACTACCAAACCGAAAGCTTGGTCTGTGGTTACCTCTGTCGATTCCTCTCAGCTTGGGACATTATGGGGGATAACACTATCAACAAAACATGTCTCTTAGTCAATTAGACAATACACCTCACAAATATCGACTCTGATACTTTTGTTAATATTTATATATGAGAGGATCATGAATTGGGTAATGTGAAATAAAATAAACAATCAATCAAGTATATTTTATAAATTGCAAATTGAATCAATGTGTAATCACACAAAACGAAATAGAAAAATAATAATTAAGAAATATTGTTTTCAAATTGCACAACAAAATATTTTAAAAGTGTCTTGATCATTCGCTGCAGTAGGTGTAGTTGGACGATCAAGAATTATAAGTTTTTTTCCCTCTTCCCTACTTACCCATCCCCCACCCTCAAATTGGGAATCAAGAGTTATTATATACAAAAAGTTTAATAATCGTTTATATTTGCAAACGATTTTAATAGAATGCAATAAAGTTTCAATAAACAACTTTAGATATTTCCTATGGTCGTTTTAATAAGAGGTTTTAAAATTTTAGTTTGATTTATAATTTACGATGTAAAAATGTTTAACATTCCAGATGGTTAAAAGAGATTGAGTTATGAGAAGTTTATATAAATGTTTTTTATGGAATAAAATGAAGTCCTATTCACGATAGGATACCATATACATTACTGATTTTTCAAAAGATTTCTTCCTCTAATTATTGAAACAAAAAATGCAAATGACCCAAAATAATATAAATGAGCCTAGAGGCTTTATTTAAAAAATATAGACCCTACTAATTATCTAGAATATATTTATGTGGATGAATTAATAGTTTACAAAGTAAAACGAATCCTGGCCAAAAGATTTTTAAACAAATAAATTTATTGCGAAGCTAAACAAACATTGGAGGAAATGTACCATACTTTAATAAAAAAATTAAATGGAAATGAAATTTAGGAAAAACAATAGCTCACATAAGTTTCTAGGTGGAGAAAGCTTCCACATTTTCGAGGCAAGGTTTCAACCTGAGTCAAATATTTCATACTTCATTTGACATGTGTTTATTTTTAGTTCTTTTAAAATATTTCAAACTTTGGTTTTCATTTATCATGATTCAAATGTTTGCTAAATTAATAATTTTAACTAGACTTAAAAATATTATTTACTTGCCTTTTGGAACAAGGCCTCACGCATAGTAATGGGCTTTAGATTAGTGCATGAAAAATATTTTGAAAAACTTTTTCACGAAGTGATTGGTTTAATTTTTTATGAGATATAGGAATTTTGATATAGGTGAGGAGGTGAGGATTTTTACTTCTTAATTATAGTAGAGGAATTTGAGTATTAACTTTTACATTTTATCTAGTTTTACTTTTGTAAAATATGTTTTATGAATTATAAATGTATATATAATATATGAGGAAGTCAGTTCTCCTAAAAAGTGTGGGTTTATCATAAGAAGCATTTTTTATTTTTAGATTGTTATTGCTTAATTCTCTTCTTTTTGGGATACAACTCTATTTTTTCGCGGATAATTAGTTGTTAAGTATGTTTAATTACAATTATGATTATTAATAATGTTTTAGTGGTGTATATTATTATGACATTTTAGTTAGTGTTATTAATAATTTATGTATGTTTATTTATATGTGATAAATAACATTAAAAGAATAAAATAATAATAATAACATACACACTCTTATGGATATGAGATGTTATTTAAATAACACAACAAAATATCATTAATGTTATTATTCATGATTGAAGTTTTTTTTAAGTTTATTTCACTGATTTGATTTTATGTGTGACTAGGGATAACACATCAAATATGAATCTAGGGGGTCTAGTAGGGCTAGTGAAAATAATATAAAGGCTAATGAGACAAACTCCCTAGAGGTAGCCAAGTTTTCAAAGAGGATTGAATTTACACCAACATTTGGCTCCTACTAGGAATGATGCCTTACTACAATGCAACAAAAACTATAGCGTATATTTTTTAAGTTTCAGGCAATCATAATTGAATTTTGATTAAAAAACAAGCATATCAAAAATTTTAAGAAGGAGAAAATTTTAACACTGCCCATTTTCAATTATTATAGGAAGATGTGTCATTCTCATAGTCATAAGAAAAATAAGATAGTCAAAACCCTTGATTTGTTAACAGGAGGAGGAAATGAAGCTTTTGATGCAGACAAATTCAAACCCTAACGTATACAAGGAATGAAAATGAAATATTCACATCTTAACATTTGAACTAATCAATAGAAAGAATGAAATAAAGATTAATCACATGAAAACATGGTATATACATACTGATGAGTTTAATATTTATTCATATATAATACATTTGTTCATATATTTTAGTACATTAGCGTGATTACAATAATGATTTAGGGCATAACGACCATATTTTGATATATGTCTCAACCTTCATAGGAGCATTTCAAACCATATAAAAATAATTGCATTCTTAGAGTTTATTAATTAAAATATTACATAAATTATGGTACTATTTGAGGATCACAAGGGTGACAATCATTTAAAAAAAAGTTTGAATGAAACCATGAGACTAGTTATTAGGGTTTACTTCCCTTTTTGTTTCCACTACATGCGTTTTCAAGATCAGACGTCACTCTACTTCCAGCAAGCATCCATAGCCCTGGTGGAGTCATCCACTAGGTTGACTAAAGAAATTTCATTCTTTTTCATTCACATATAAGCATGAAGTAAAAAAGATTCAATATTATTTCATTGATTAATTACTATGGGATGATCACGCACTGGGATTTAACCCAACACCACTGACATTGCACCATTTCTAGCAAGCGTATATAGCCTAAACGAAGATGCCAACATTCCCCATTTTGAAGCAACTTAATGGGATCATCATGCACTAGCGTAACCTAGTACCATATATATCGCTTCACTACCAACGAGAGTCCATAGCCCTGAAAAGGTTTTCTGCATCGCCCATTGTGAAAAAAGTATTAGTTTCAAGTAGTCGCGAATAGTATGGTGATTAGGGAAGGGATCGCGCATGAAATATTAATGTAACTAGCTAGTACATCAAGAGTTTCAGTATCATTGGCTTTTGTGAAATCCAAACCTTGTGTTTATAGTTTGAGTACTCATAAAGTAATGCAACTCCCCAAGATATTTATGCGTAAGTAATGCGATAAGGATGTGGGCAAAGAAAATGCTTCAATTATGAAGTTTGAAATTATTAAAAAGATAAGATCTAAGCCCTTTCTAAAAACAATTACCCTTCAACTTCATACATGAACAAAGTATTTAAAGATATGCTCCAAACTCATCATTATAGAGTAGACTGAGGAAACATTGACACATATTTCATTATGTCTATGATCACTAAGATTCTTTAAAATGCAAAGGTTTCATCTTCATTCATTCTAAATCTATCAGTTATAAAGTATGTGTAATAAAAGGTTTTAAGAAGTTTATTTATGTACAATAATTTATATGCATTTTGTCTTAATAGCAAAATTTATCAAAGAAATAAAAAATCCAATGTAACCAAGTTAAAAAATTACCAATGGCATACCTCCTATTTTTTGGCTTCACACTTATCCAAAACAGTAAGATTGGAAGTAAATTTGGAAAGGAATGAGTTATATTTATAAACTCGAACACCAAAAGTAAATATATGTATAGATGAAAAGACTTTTATGCTATTTGAAATAATCGACCCATCTAGCTTTCCACAAAGTCATAGTATTTTGTGTGAAAATCCAAATGATCAAACATTTTCAAACATATAATTTTCAACAATCATTTCATAGGAGGGCATTTCATATATTCCCTTATTGTCACTTTCTTAAATTTCAACAACATTAGCCACATGGTAATGTGGATTTCTGTGACATTCATCAATTTAATAATTCATGATTAGAAACACTTAAAGAATATTCCACATTCTGGTTTCCATATTTCAAATTATGTTTTAGAGAATGAAGAGTGTTATTATTATTGTGTAATTCAACAATATCAAAATTTTCAGTAAAGATCCCACTATTTGATTAAGGAGAAACTAGATCTTCTTTTATGTAAGATTTATGACAAGAAAATTATGAATTGGAACCATTATCATCCTGCAAACTATTAGTTCGATTATAGTTATGATAAATTGGAAGGAGTCAAAGGTAAGAATTGATATCATTAATTTCATTTTCATTATCTAGTTAATCTTCCTCATAATTATCATAAATAGGTAGTTGTGAATTATATTACAAAGATATTGATTTGTTATAATCCTCATTTTGATGTGTTAGAAGTATTTAAAATGCGATACAAAAAAATAATTAAAGTCTGGACTTGATTCATGATTCAATTCTTATCCATAATCATCATATACAGGTGGTTGAGAATAGTTAACATCAAAACTATACAAACAAAAATAGAATAGTCAAAGATAAGTTTGCATATTAGTTTCCCTGTTGCATCATAAAAAGATTGAAAAAATGGATTAATTAATTGAACAATATATTTATCGATTATTTATTGTTGAGCATTTTCTTATTTGTTAGATATAGAGTCAAATCATTTAGATATAGCTTCTCCCTTATAAATATTAATATTACCATCTACAAACATGAAACCGAAGATAAGTTGATAAAATATTGAAATTTCTCAAAACATGAATGTATTCTATGGTCTTTTAAATAAGGAGATGTATCTTCTTCATGAATTTCAAGATTTTATGGAAATGTATCATTCTCATTATCATGTAAGCTAAAATATTCTCTTTGAACTTATTCAGAGTTAGATTCATCGACATCACTTTCTACTTCATATTCATTATCCAGTTCAAGTTCTTTACTGTTATTATCGTATTGATTTTCTATACTATAATCATTATAAAATTTACAACAATCAAAATCGAGTAACCTTGAAGGATACATACATTTATAATACTCATGAAAGGTTGTATGAAAATGTTTCAACAAAGAGATTCCACTAGGAGGAAACCTTCTGTTCCACTTTCGGGCATCACCTTCCAATGACATCATGAACAACTTCATGAGTACATCCGCATGGTGAACCCCCAAATTGGGAATGAAATCATGGAATTTGATAAGACGTTGAGCTGGATCCTTGCCTTTATCATTTCGAAAGTGGGACAGGTGGGTATCCCATACCTCAATGTCTAGCATTTTACGTGGAAAACCTGTAGTGTTAGAAAAATTTAACAAATAAAATCGTAAAGAAACCCATGAAACAACCATTGAAATGAAAAGAACACTTTGAATAATTAAGGATTTTTCCAAGTGAACAATTAAACCAAAAAATATTTTCTTGAAACTCTTATTGTGCGTGTTGCTATAACCCTATCCGCCAATGCTTCACAAACTTAATCATAATTCAGTTACCAGAAAAACAAAATTAGGACACTTCGATCCTTGACAACGACGCTAGAATAATTATGGTTCCTAGATTGTTTAGGTAAATAAGAGTAATATGAGAACACATTCATTAAGGTTTTAAAACCCTACCATTTTAGGTTAAAAGGGTTGGCCTCCCTTCACCTTAGGGGATATTTCCTGTGTTTAATAACTTTATATAGATTTTCTAAGGGGGAAAATAGATATTTCCAGGATATAAATGAAATAATAAGTGTTTATAATTCAAAACGAGTGTTTAGATTTGAACCAAATGAAACTTAAAAAAAAACCATAATCAATGATCACAATCAAAACCTTAAGTATGCAATAAGAAGATAGCACCACACAAATTAGAAATGAATAAGAATCAAACCAAAAAAAGGAAGAAATGAAATGTTAGTTGTACTCATATCCTTACTACTGATAACTCATCATGATGAAAAATTATGATATAGTATAATATCATGTATTATTAGATCCAGTTATCCCCCAAAAGACAAGTATTAAGAAGATGTTCATCTACTGATAATATGAATATCAGAAAATGAGAAAATCTTCTAATTGTTGTGACAAAATAGTGTTAATCAAGTCAACTACTAGATTTTCAATAGATATATGGATTTCAAGCACACAAATTATTTAAATATAACAATGGAAAATCAACAAATGGAGCATACACTAGTATATTTTATATCTGTGTGAAATATTATAATGAAACTATTAACAACAAGTTTCTCTTAGTCAATTAGACAATACAACGTGCAAATATCCTAACTCTGATATCTCTGATAATATTTTTATATTAGAGGATCTCGAATTAGGTAAAGTGAAGAAATATCAATTTTAGATCCCTATACTACTAGTGTAACCCCTTATTGTTATTAGTGCATCCCCCTTATTATAGTGTTATGCCCATGTAGTCCCCATATTGTTATTATTGTGCCACATTGAAGCCCACTATTGATATTATTGTGCCCTTACATTATTATTGTTATGTTGGCTCTGATTATATTATGACCCCTTAGACTCCTATATATAGAAAGGAGGCCTTGTCATTTGAATCATCCAAGAATTGATCATTTATGTAATGTAAAGGAGGTTTCCCTCTCGAAGAGACTTATTTCTAAGGCATTTATCTATATTTTCTATCTTTTTTTTGAGTTGGTTTCATTACATTTGGTATCAGAGCTTTGGATTCTAGGGTTTCACTGCTCCAAACAGGTCATCATGGAATTTTCATTATAACGTTTTCACTACAAAGTTTCAAATGGTAGAAAAAAACCCATTTAATAAGAGATCGATTTGAACCTCAGGTCCAAATTTCAGATCTTTTCCCACTATAGTTTCGGAGATATGATCTAAGGAAGTTATGGTTTTTGCAAGCTCCAAAATTTCATCTCAAATAGGTCATTGTGGAATTTTCACTATAATATTTTTTCTACAAAGGTTCAAACTCTAAAATTAAAACCCATTTGAGATGAAATCTTGGCGAAGCTCGGGTCCGAATCATAGATCTTTTCTCGCTATATTTTCAGAGATATAATATGAGGAAGTTAGGGTTTATTCAAATGCCCACATTACATTCTAAATAGATGACCTTGGGAAAATTGTCATAACTTTCTCTCTGAGCAACAAATTGAAATTTCGTAAGAATTTACAAAAAGAGGACATGCTATAGTTTCTTGTATATAGTTTTTAGATCCGAAGGTCGAAACATTGACACGAGGCACGTTGTACAAGTTCGCACTACTGAAACATTATATAATCAGGGCACCTTAAGAGATTGGGAATATCTCTTTCTTGGAGAATAAAATTCTGATCAAACTTGTAGGGTTAGAAAGAGGACTCAGAGGGCTACTACAGGAAGTAATTTCAGAACTTGGAGATCCGAAATTATAGAGTTAGAGTCGTTTCAAGATCGAGCTACTAAAATCAAGAAAAGGTGATATGAGGAAGTTTGATGGCAAGGATCCAGTAAATTGGATACTATAGATGGAGCAATATTTTGATCTACTTGAGGTGCAACTATTACAAAAGGTATATATTGCATCTTCATATTTAGATCCAGATCAATTTTTATGGTATAAAGGGCTTTGTTCTTGTAAACCACTTGTTACGTGGTCAATTTTCACGGAGGAAATGATGGCACATTATGAGGATACAAAGAGAAACACTTTATTTAGCCAATTGATACATCTTAAACAAAAGTGTTCAATGGTAGAGCACATTGAGGACTTTCAAAAATTGAATATAAGGGAAATTGATATTCCAGAGAAGCAGAGGATTGATGTCTCCATAGGGAATTTAAAGGATAAGATTCAACATGAGGTTTGTCTTTGAGAACCTGATTCATTGGAGAAGGAATTTAGGTTGGCAATAAAAGTGGAAAGCAAAATTATAGCAACAAGGAAGTCTACCTCTAACAACTATAAAGATGGAAGTGTTGTTTCTCCTAGCCTTCCACAACGTACAAGGTTGATACCACAATAATTGGAAGAAAAAAGAGTAAAAGGGCTTTGTTACAATCGTGATAACAAATACATTAAAGGTCATAAGTGTGATGAGAAGAAATTATTTCACATAGATTGTGAAGAGGAGGAAGAAAAGGATCAAGAAACATCAAAAGAAAATGATATACACTAGGAACCAACCCTAGAGAAAGAAGAAATGAATCCGACCATACCTTGTAAAGCACTTGAAAGAATTACCACTCCTCAAACTCTCAAGATAGAAGGACATATCAAGAAGAAAAAGGTTCAAGAAGTGAAAGATCACATCAAGAAAGAAGAAATGAATCGGACCATATCTTGTAATGCATCAACTGGAATTACCACTCCTCAAACTATCAAGATAGAAGGACATATCAAGAAGAAAAAGCTGATAGTGTTTATTGATTCGGGAAATACCCATAATTTTATTCATTGTAAGATAGCCAAGGAATTGAATTGTTTCCTATATCTAGCACCAGAGTGTCAAGTGATGTTTGCGAGTGGAGGAACCATAAATTGCTTTGGAAAGTGCCATAATATCAAGCTATCCTTGGGAGAATATGTATTGAATAACCCAATGCTTTCCATTCCAATGCGTGGTGTTGATGTTGTACTAGGTGTCCAATGGCTACAATACTTGGGTACAATAACTTTTAATTTTCAAGAAATTCTCATGAAATTTTCTTCAGAAGGAAAGGAAGTTGAATTAAGGGGTATCATAGGGAAACCGGGAAAGATAATTAACTCTAACAGATTGAAAAATCTTCTAAAGAAAGAAAAACAAGGCGTAATTGCACAATTATGTTTGCTAGAGGTTCCCACATCGAAAATCATCTATTCTCCAGATCTCCAAAAAGTATTGGACAATCATTCCAAGGTAATGGAGACTTCCCAAGGCCTCCCACCTATTTGTGATCATGATCATTCTATTCATTTGATTCCAGGAAGTGTTCCTCCAAACATCAGGCCTTACAAGATATCCTATGCCCAAAAGAGTGAAATTGAACGTATGGTTGCAAAAATGCTAGAGGCTGGTATAATTCAACCTAGTCAAAGTTCTCTCTCTCTACTCCAGTAGTATTGATGCACAAGAAGGATGGGTCATGGTGCATGTGTTTGGATTATAGAGAGCTCAACAAACTCACTATTAAAGATAAATTTCCCATTCTTGTCATTGATGAAGTATTGGATGAAACACATGGATTAATTTACTTCACCAAGTTGGATTTTCGTTCAAGATATCATCAAATAAGAATGAATATTGAAGTCATTTTGAAAACAACATTATTGAAGAATATGCATTTTCATGGACTCTAGAAGCAATGAAGGGCTTTGAACATCTTAAAGAGGTAATGTGCCAAGCACCGGTCTTAGCTATGACATACTTCACAAAAACCTTTATTATGGAATATGATGCATTGGAAAATGGAATTGGTGATGTTTTAACGCAAGAAGAAAGACCCATTGCTTTCGAAAGTCGTCCAATCAAAGTAAAGTATTTACACAAAGCTATTTATGAGAAGGAAATGTTGGCAAGACTACATGCACTTAAGAAATGTCGACCTTACATAATGAGAAGATACCAGTTCAAACAATATTGCCAGAACTTGACGAGGAAGAAAAAATCATATTGGAACCTGGAGCAGTCACAGAAACAAGAACCCGACAACTACGAAATCGATCAATTTCAGAGTATCTCATCAAGTGGAAGAACTTACCCGCTGAAGATTCCACATGGGAGGACATGAATTCTATACAGAAGCATCCATAACTACTCAAGCATTGAGGACAACACTTTTTGAAGGAGAGGGGCATGTTAGGTCCCTATACTACTAGTGTAACCCCTTATTGTTATTAGTGCGTCCCCCTTATTATATTTTTGTGCCCATGTAGTCCCCATATTGTTATTATTGTGCCCCATAGAAGCCCACTATTGTTATTATTGTGCCCTTACATTATTATTGTTATGTCGGCTCTGATTATATTATGACCCCTTAGACTCCTATACATAGAAAGGAGGTCTTGTCATTTGAATCATCCAAGAATTGTTCATTTGTGTAATGTAAAAAAGGTTTCTCCTCGAAGAGGCTTATTTCTAAGGCGTTTATCTATCTTTTCTATCTTTTTGTGAGCTGGTTTCATAACAATCAACAAGAAATCAAGTGTATTGTGTAAATTGCAAACTAAATTAGTGTATAATCACACAAAGTGAAATAGAAAAAAAAATTTAATAAAAATAATAATAAAATTGAAGAAATATTGTTTTCAAATTATATAACAAAATATTACAAAAGTGTCATGATCAGTATGTGTAGTAGATTGTTAATCCCTATACTACTAGTGTAACCCCTTATTGTTATTAGTGCAACCCCCTTATTATATTGTTGTGCCCATGTAGTCCCTATATTTTTATTATTGTGCCCCATAGAATCCCACTATTGTTATTGTTGTACCCTTACATTATTATTGTTATTGTTGTACCCTTACATTATTATTGTTATATCCTTACATTATTATTGTTATGTCAGCTTTGGTTATATTATGACCCCTTAGACTCCTATGTATAGAAAGAAGGTATTTTCATTTGTGTCATCCAAGAATTGTTAATTTGTGTAATGTAAAGGAGGTTTCCCCCTCGAAGAGGCTGATTTTGAAGGCGTTAATTTATCTTTTCTTCTATTTTGTGAGCTGGTTGCATAACATTTGGTATCAAAGCTTTGGATTCTAGCGTTTCACTGCTCCAAACAGGTCATCGTGGCATTTTCTCTATAACATTTTCTTTACAAAGTTTCAGAAGCTAAAAAGAAAACCCATTTGAACCTCGGGTCCAAATCTTAGAGCTTGCCTCACTATAGTTTCAAAGATATGATATGAGGAAAGTATGGTTTGTGCAAGCTCCAAAATTACATCTCAAACAAGTCATCATGGCTTGTTTGGTATAAATAAATTTCTACGAAGGTTCAGACTCCAAAATTAAAACCCATTTGAGCCAAACTCTTTCTGATGCTCTGGTTTGAATGTTAGATCTTGTCTTGCTATATTTTCGGAGATATGGTCCAAGTAAGTTAGGGCTTTTGTAGGCTCCAGAATTACATCCCAAAGAGGTGACATTGGGAAAATCGTCATAACTTTCTCTCTGAGTATCTGAAGGTTGAAACAGTGACACATGATACTTCATACAATTTCGCTGTACTAAAAAAGTATATAATTAGGTCATCTTGGGATATTGGGCATAACTCTTTCTTGGAGAATCCAATTTCGATTAGACTGATGGAATTCGAAAGATGACGTAGAGGGCTACCACAGGTTGCAATTTCAAACCTTGGAGATTTGAAATTTCAGAGATACAACAGATTCAAGATCAAGCTCCTAAAATCAAGAAAAAGCAATATGAGGAAGCTGGATGGAAAGGATTTGCTAAATTGGGTACTACAGATGGAGCAATATTTTGATCTACATGACGTACAACTGTTACAAAAGGTACATATTGCATCTTTATATTTAAAACCAAATCAATTTGTATAGTATAGAGGGATTTGTTCTCGTAAACCACTTGTCAACTGGTCAATTTTCACGGAGGAAATGATAGCACATTATGAGGATGCAAAGAGCAACACCTTCTTTAGCCAATTGATATATCTCAAACAAAAGGGTTCAATGGTAGAGCATGTTGAAGACTTCCAAAAATTGAATATAAGGGTAAATGATATTCCAGAGAAGCAAAAGGTTGATGTCTTCATAGGGACTTTAAATGATAACATTCAACATGAGGTTCGTCTTTGGGAACCTGATTCATTAGAGAAGACATTCAGGTTGGCAAGAAAAATTGATAGCGGAATTATGGAAACAAGGAATCCTACCACTCACAACTATAAATATGGAAGTGTTTTTGCTTCTAGCCTTCCACAACATATAAGGTTTACAACACAAAAAGTGGAAGAAAAAAGAGAAAAAAAGCTTTGTTACAGTTGTGATAGCAAATACACTAAAGGTCATAAGTGTGCTGAGAAGAAATTATTTTACATAGATCGTGAAGAGGAGGAAGAAAAGGATTAAGAAACATCAAAAGAAGAGGATATACACCAGGAACCAACCCTAAAGAAAGAAGAAATGAATCTGACCATATCTTGTAAAGCATTGGCAAGAATTACCACTCCCAAACTCTCAAGATAAAAGGAAATATCAAGAAGTGAAAGATCACATAGAGCATCAAGAAATGAATCTGACCATATCTTGTAATGCATTGGAAAGAATTAACACTCCTCAAACAGATAGAAGGACATATCAAGAAGAAAAAGGTTCAAGTAGTGAAAGATCACATCGAGCATCAACAACAAGTTCTCCAACTTTTAAAGGATAACCCCACTTTGGTGCAGAATCGAATGAAACAACAGGCATATCAACATCGCAGTGAAAGAAGTTTTGCTGTAGGTAATTGGTATTTTTACGAATACAACCATACTAACAAATGTCCCTCAAGCAAGCTAAGAAGGATACTAAATTATCACCAAAGTACTATGGTCCTTATAAGGTGTCGCAAAAGATTAGTACTATAGCATACAAATTGGAGCTTCCCAAATCTTCCCGAATGCCCCCCAGTTTTCAATGTTTCATGCTTAAAGAAGATAATAGGTGACAAGCTCCTAGTTCAAACAATATTAATGAAACTTGACGAGGAAGAAAAAATCATATTGGAAACTGAAGCCATCACAGAAACAAGAACCCGACAGCTATGAAATCAATCAATTTCAGAGTATCTTATCAAGTGGAAGAACTTACCCGCTAAGGATTCCACATGGGAGGATGAGAATTTTATACAGAAGCATCCAAAACTACTCAAGCATTGAGGACAACACTTTTTGAAGGAGAGGGGCATGTTGGGTCGCTATACTACTAGTGTAACCCCTTATTGTTATTAGTGCAACCCCCTTATTATATTGTTGTGCCCATGTAGTCCCCATATTGTTATTATTGTGCCCCATAGAAGCCCACTATTGTTATTGTTGTGCCCTTGCATTATTATTGTTATGTTGGCTCTGATTACATTATGACCCCTTAGACTCCTATATATAGAAATGAGGCTTGTCATTTATATCATCCAAGAATTGTTCATTAGTGTAATGTAAAGGAGGTTGTCACCTAGAAGAGGCTGATTTTCAATTTGTTGATCCATCTTTTCTATCTTTTTGTGCGATGGCTTCATAACATAGATGCATTCAAACTGTCAATGATTATAAGTTTGTTCACTCGTCCAAAGCTACCCATCCCCCAAATAAGAATTAGGGGTTATTATAAATGTATAACTGTTCACATAAATGTCCCTTAAATACTTAATTAAATGAAAATTAAATTAATTTACAAAGAATCTTCGAAGAGTGTTTTCATTTCTTACAGTAAACTTTAAAACTTTAGTACTTTCCCCTTTGAATCGAAGTTGAGAACTCCACACATTCTTGGGTTTTGAATAATTGTAACAATCTCCTCATATAATCCTCAATCAAAATAATTTTACCGAGATTATACTCATTTCATAGTTAATATCATGTATAACACAAATAAGAGTCAATCTTTAAACAATAAAATAACAACTTGTATTTTAATAAAATGCAATAAATGTCTTTTCCTTACCTCATCTATATATGATAGAAAGGGGATTAATGGTCTTTACTTACCCGATGTAAACCAATTGCTGATAGGATTTTGATGAAGGGGCCATGTTTCATATTAGGTGGAGAGTTGGAGGGTGTATAAATCTCCTCTTCCAACCAAACGACATTCACAAAAGTGTAGTGGGGCCTCATATATTACTTAATCACAATCATCTTATTTAAATATTTTAAAACTTAGCCTTCGTTTAATGCAATACCGTTTAATAAATAATTTAACGTAAGCCTTTTTTTGATATATTTCACATATTTGCAAATTTTATATATTTCCTATGGATTATTATTCACGAGAGGATACCATATACATTGCTCATTTTTCAAATGATTTCTTCCTCTCGTAAATATTGAAACAAAAACTGCAAACTACCCAAAACCATAAATAAAAAATGAGCCTGGAAGAGCTAGTTCAAAAATGTAAACCCTAGTAATTGTCTAAAATATATTTACGTGGATGAATTAATATTTTATAAAGAAATATCAAACCTGACCAAAAGATATTTAAACAAATAAATTTATCGTGAAGTTAAACAAACATGGGAGGAAATGCATCATAGTTTAATAAACTTGTTGTAAATGGAAATGAAATTCTTGGAAAATAATAGCTCACTTTAGTTTTCAGGATGAGAAAGGCTCCACATTTTCCAGGAAAGGTTTTTAACGTAAGTCAAATATTTCATGCATTTCATGCTTCATTTGACATGTTCTTGTTTTGTTATTTTAGAATATTTTAAACTTTGGTTTTCATTTATCACGATTTAAATGTTTGCTAAATTAATAATTTTAATTATACTTGAAAATATTATTTATGTGCCTTTTGGAATAGGGTTGCACACATAGCAATGGATTTTAGATTTTAGATTAGTGCATGGAAAATATTTTGATGAACTTTTTATGAAGTGATTTGTTTAATTTTTATGAGATAGATAAATTTTGGTATAGGTTTGGAAGTGAGGATTTTTAGTTCTTAGTTATACTAAAGGAATTTGAATATTAATTTTTGCATTTTACTTTTATCTTTAATTTTTGCATTTTATTTATTTTTATCTTTGTAAAATATGTTTTTTCTTTCTTTTTCTCTCTCTATATATAAGGAAGTCAACTCTCCTTAAAAAAGGTGTCATAAGAAGCATTTTATTTATATCTTTGTCATTATTTAATTCCCCTGTTTTTGACACCACTCCCTTTTTTTATAGATAACTAGTTGTTAAGCATGTTTAGTTACGATTATGATTTTTTTTATAAATAGAACGGGTAGGTTTTTCATTAGATAAACTGGAAAGGAGCCAAGTCCCATACAATCTTAGAGATGAATCTCTAAAAAATGTTCATCATTTTAACTTGAAGAAGGGCCCTATTGCTACCATCATTATTTACATATGATTTTTGAATATAGCTTATACTATAGAACTTCGAAAAGGCTCCACCATACTTTATTGACTGGAAAAACATATATATATAACTTAGAAACAAAACTGCTAACCCACTGCTACAGGTTCAATTTCTTGCAAGGCCTCGTCCACAATCGTGACCAGTTCTTCTACACCGTCAACCCTAGGTTCCAAGTCCCAAATTGTAACGCCCACAACACCTTCAACTTGAGGGAAAGAGCCATCCCCAAATCCAAATAATTCTTTCAACTCCCCAACTATGGCTATCTCAACTTTGAATTCGATGTTTTCCACCTTGTGACCGAGGTTGATCATGTATGTAAATAAAATTTCCTTAGTTTTCTCTAGTAATTCCATGTCTTTAATAAGACCCGTCAATTGGGCATACAGAACCAACATATTCTCATTAATTTATTCTACAATTTCCTTTATCACATGCTTGTAGGAGCTTTCAACCATGTCCTCTAAATTCCCATTGCGACCCGACCCATCTTCGGCACCACTTCCATTGCTAGCATATGCGATTTTCTTGGCGATTCTTCCATGAAATGATAAGAACCTATGATTAACCATCCACAACCAGCTACTATAAATAATAGCCTAGTTCATCCCAACATTCATTCCCATGTTTTCTTTCATTAATGATAATTGATTTTGCATCATGGTGTAACAACTATGCTCCATCTCCTCCACCATCGAAACAAGCTTGGAGCGAATTACGATGGTACCTTCCCAACCCACGAATGGAACTTAATAAATCTCCCAGAAAATAATTGAGGAAAAAATGCTCACCTGTCATGAATCGTGGCCTTCAAACTCCGACTGTCACACCTGTTCCATAACTTCCTACCAACCGCCCCTTCTCCTAACGTACTGTAGAAGGCCATCGGGATGCCGACCTTAATAACTATCAGATTGATGTGTTGTAGACTTGTACCCTAGCTGTACTGCACCGGTCTGAAATATTTATATCGTATGAAGGGCTGTGACATATTCAAACGGAGTGGTTGTTTTGTAAGGAGCCCTGCTCTAATTCCACCCTGGCGTTAGCTTGTGCATTCGCCACATGGTTGTTGGCCCACAACACATGGAACATTTTAACATTTTCCAACTTTTTTAAAATCTAATTTATCCTTATAATGATTGAGGAGGATCCAGATTTGAGGAGGTTCTCATTCTCGGCTAGCCTCAAGTATTTTTGGATTATCGTCATATAATCACCAATGATTATCAAGTTCCCGATACCTTTAAAGACGCTGATATTCAGACCCTACCAAAGAGAAATAACTTCTACTTGGTTGTTTGTGGCATTGCCTAGTCCCCATATGAAATTTAATTCTGTCTTTTGTTCGAGGTTTATTATCACCCCTCCCGTTCCAGCCTCCCCAAAAAAGTGAGCGGGCTTGGCCCAGGTAACGAGTAACACCTGCGACTAGTCAACACCTTGGCTGAGGTTTGAGCACAAGACCTGACCATCTTTATGAGTCCGACTTTACCAACAAACCGCCTCCGCTGACCTTAGATACGATTATGATTATTAATAATGTTTTAGTTGTGTATATTATTATGACATCTTAGTTAATGTTATTAATAATTTATGTATGTTTATTTATATGTGATAAATAACATTAAAAGAATAATATTAACACACACACACACACACACGCACACACACTCTTATAGATATGAGATGTTATCTAAATAACATACAAAATATCATTAATGTTATTGTTCATGATTGAAGTTTTTTTTTTATTATTTATTTAATGATTTGATTTTATGTGTGATTGGGATAACACGTCAAATATGAATCTAGGGGGTCTGGTAATAATAGTAGAAATAGGATAAAGGCTAATGAGACATAATCCCTTGGGGTAGCCAAGTTTTCGGAGAGGGTCGAATTTAGCACCAACACAAAGTCAACTTCTATTGTATGAGTTGAATCCAATGTTTCAATATTCTCCAATAATTTTATAATTGTTTTTCTAGTTTCTCGTAGAAATTCTATAATCTCTCTTAATTCCTTGAAATATACATCCATGATTCCAAGACTTGGAGGATATAACGATAGTCTTAATGTGGCTCTGGTGCAACAATTGAATGCCCAGAGGGTCGAATGACTCTGATACCACTGTAGCGAACAAATTTCGCATATGCTTTGATACCAATGTAACGAAGATAATTTGTATATTAGTTAAGAAATCCAAAATAATTGGAATATGAAGATCTCGATTGGGGATACAAGTATATATAAAATATATGAATGAAAATATGAGAGATGAGATTGTTACAAATGAGGGCCAACTTATATACCTAGGAAGTTTCCCCTTTCATGAATGGTCATGTCCTTAGAGACATGCCTCTTTTATTCTAATCACTAATTAATCATTATTATGATTGTTATTACTATTTTATATTTACATTATTTTTATATATAATATATTATGGCCACTCAACCACTACATAGAGTCAGTGTAATCCAGCCTTTGGCCATCAACTCTTCATCAAGTTTCTTATTGTTTGATTAAGGCTTTTAGCTGTACAAGTTTTAGAGATTATCCGTTTAGCCATCAGGCCTTTAGCCATTGAAAAAGAATATATAATATATATATATATATATATATATATATATATAAGTCAAAGAAAATTAAAAAAAATATTATATAAAAAATAATATTAAAAAAAAACAAAGTTATAATTTTTTTTATATAAAAAAAAATGCAAAACACAACATTGTAATTGATCATCTGTTAGCCACCACTACCGTCAAAGCCGATTAGTCGAACCTATCTATTGTGGCCTTCCTTCTCCTTCGTCACCACAACGGCCTTATCCTTCACCGTGTGAGTACACTTCTGCTAGCCCTATTTATTACAACTTCATACACTGTAATTTTGATTAATTCCACATCATACAAATAATATTCATGACTTGTACCTAAAAATTACAAAAAAAATACACCAAATAAATTTTATTGCTTCATGCATAAGCAATACAATCATTAAAATTTAGCCCATACCAGATATTACTTGTAGAAATATGACATCCCATAGGATACTCCATTTATCTGAGTCCTACAAATCACAATTTGTAAAATCATTAATTTCAAAGTGTTTATACGTTGTTTCCACCACTGCAATCCTGCCATTTCCATTAATTTTGCAACAAGTCGCACTTTTACCATCCGACATGGTTTTGTACAAATCTCTATCATCCAATATTTTCTTAATAGCTTTGTTCCATTCAAGTTGTGAACAAAGATTTTATATATATATATAGTAAGCAAAGATTAAATATAACTTCAATAAGTATAGAGAGAAGGGGATACTATTTTGTTAAATAAAGTTAAAGTTAAATAGGTTTTGAAGTTTAATAAAAGAGTCATTTTAAAAAATATTCAAGTCATAAAATTATTGAGAAAAAGAATATCTATAAGTAAAAGGGGGTATTATTATAGAAGGAAATGATAGGTTTTATAAAAGGTAAACGAGGGTCAATTTAAAAATAAAACTAAAAGAAAAAAGAAGAAAGACGTATTATATTTCGAAGGAGTAGTTATTCACATGAAGAATATATAAGTTTCATAAACAAAGTATTATTTGATGAAATTATGAACAAACGTAAAATGGAGTCAATTATTGAAGAGAAAGGAATGGAGTCTAATTTGGAAATGAAGGAAGATTTTCAGAAACTTCATATAACTATGCTTAAGTGCTATTTACAATTAACGGGACCTATGAAAGAAAAGTTATTACTATTTCTATCTCTCTTGCTGAAAATAAATAAACCCTAAAATTGCAAACCAAATAGTGATTCTTGAGTAAAATATAATCGAAAAAGTAGACCCCTTGAACAAAAAACAATATGACATAACAAATTTACAATTAAATATTGAAGATTATACAATTATATCACAATTATATGTTAAATCCCTATGGAGAGATCAAGGTGATATTAATATGTTTAAATTTGGGCAACTTCAAGATGAATTTCCCCAAAGGGAAACAAAGCTAGCCCAAAGGGAAAATCCATCTTTCCCTTAAGAAGAATTCAAATTAGTTAAAAAGAAAATTTTAAATTGGGTAAAGAAATATACTAATATTAAGGTATGGGGCACTTCTCTCGCTAGTATTATTATGGCACAATTTGGGAAAGTAATTATTTGATTTAATATTGTTATATCCAAATTTGAATTATTATTTTTCCCTCAAATATTTGAAGTTAACTTCACCAAAAGAAAGGGCCACATTGACATCAAAATCGCCCCATGAATTAATATAAATTAGGGTTTGAGGAAGCTCGTTTGGATCATCATAGTGAGAGAGGTGACTTCTGTGGCTCGTATATATTATGGCATTGCTTCTTTATTTTATGGCTTGTATTTTATATGTGGTTCTCAATGATTCATTCTTGTGGTTCAGTTTCTACCATTGTCACATATTCTAAAATGGGGCTCACATATCAAAGGCTCTACACTATGTCTCACATACAATGATCTCTTTCTCGTGGATCACATCACAAATATCTATAGCCCATCAATTCCCTGTGGAGCTCGCTCTATAGCTCATTGAACTCTATTGTGGCACTCACATATATTTGAGCAACTCATTGTTGATAAATCTGGGGCATGAAGATTAGGTGATTTCTCTTTCAATGATAATGGTTTGTGATTTCTTTTTACTTCTTTAGATTATGATCTTCTATTTACTTATATTAATATAGTGTTCTTCTTCATCAAACAACTACCAAAGCATAAATAATAAATAGACAAGAGACACATAATATAGGCGATCATCTAGAGCCAAAACCTCTCCAACTTGAGAGGAAAACCCAAACAAATTCTTCTTCTTATAGAGACTTCAATTGACGAATACCAAGACCAAGACCAAGATCGTTAACAACAACCTCTCCAAGATCAAGTCACAAAATTGACTCCTTCTTCCTTGAGTCAACGATGGTCAAACTCCCTTCTGCTCCCACTATTTCGACTATCCTTTGGATTTCAATCCCTTGATTCATCTCGACAATTCTCAGCTCTACTTCAAAAACCCTTGGTTGTATCATATGAGAGAGAGTAACACCTTGTTTCCCTTCACTCTAGATGGAGACTCTTTCTACTTCAACTCAGCTTGAGAATCAACTTGTTTTCTCCCAAAATCTGCCCTCTCAATATGACTATGGTATCTCGGTGCTTCCTATAGTAGACACCACTAGATCCTAGCACGTGTGGAATGCACTAACCCAAAAAAAGATCAGAAAAACAATTCGGTGATGATCCTCCTTACTTTACTTGGTGATGGGATTCTTCTTGAGATATTATCACTTTTATTTATCTTCTCCTTGCTTGTTCGAAATTGTGTCCTCAAATTGAGGCCCAGCTGCCCTATATATAGTGTTTTTCCCATCAAATAAAGTTGAAGTGAACTGGTGCCTAGGCCGACATGTCCTACTAGAATCCTCCTTAGACTGAATTGATGGAGAGCTTGTGACATGGTCTTGGAGGGTTGACAAATTTTATTTTGCAATAAATTACATACGCAAATGGGTCTTCAAGGTTTAGCATTGACTCAATAGATTTTATGATATGATGACCAAGCCTAAAGGCACACAATGGGAGCCTTAACTATAAAAATAAAATTCCTTGATCATGAAATCCATGACTCAAGTATTACAAAAATAATTTTATTTTCTTCTTTACATCAATTACATAAAATCATAATTACACATGTTATTATGAAGACTGAACCTGGTTACACTTTTCAACACTCCCTCTTAACTAAGGAGGTATCTATAATTTACACAAGGTACTTGTTCATTCTCAATCTGAAGAATTCTCATAAGAAGAGTCAGATTAACAACCCATCTATATAGAATCATATTATCCAACATTGTTACATAGCAAGGCCTTGACTAACCACTCTATTTGTCCACAATATTAGAGCTCATTGCTCACGAGACCAATGATGTATAGACTCCCTTATCATTGTCTCTCTCAGGACATACCCTACCCAGGTTCTCCAAGTGTGTTCCACTAGGACTATTCCTATATTGGATTCCCAATCCTCAAATAATATCGGTCCTCTATGACTACTCTTACCTTGGATGACCTAACTCATTCTCAAAGAGTATCGGATGCCATATGTTTACCCAATCCTCCATTCTATCTTCCCAAGTGAGGATAAGAATGATGTGTCTATCTCTCTCTCTCAACTTAGGTAGGACATCCCCATTCCATTGAAGGAATGTACCCAAGCTCCCTCTTAATTAGGGACTTGTCCAATCTTCCTCTTAACCAGGGACTTGTTTTGAGTAACTCTTCAAGTGGAGATCATGGGATAGCTAGCTACTTGTAGAACTCATTCCTTTGATGTCATGAATTTATTATTTTTCATAGAGTCTACATCTTTTGGGACTTCTTCGTAGGGCATATACCATTCACCACTTTCATCCATGAGTCATGTTAGTCATGCCATCATTCCTATCAGTGGAAAGTGATCCATTAAACCATATATGGCCTTCCTTCATGCCATGATGCCTTCTTCATTCCATGATGCCTTCTTCATGCCATTATTCCTTCTTCATGCCATGTTTCCTTAAGGATATTACATCCTGCTACATGAGCATCAGTTGTGGAAGATATCTACAACTCTTCCCTCAGAAGCCTTACATAATCCCATCCAGATATTATTCAAAAATAATAAATGATTATTAAATCAAAATTACTTTTGTGATGGTCTTTCATCATAACATCTCCTTGTTTGCATCAAAATCCTGCATACATATTGATATATCTCTAAAGATATATATATTGTTAAGGGTTTATTTTTCAGACTTCATCAGGTTCTTCATATATTTCATGGAGATATCATAATAAAACATTTTAATCCTTGGATGTTGATCACCTCTTCCATAGTTGCATATTTTCATGATTTCTTCCTTTCTTTCTTCACACATTTCTTTTATAGGGAATTCCAATCAGAGTTCCTCCAATTTTCATCAACCACCTCATATTACATATGAGGAAATATTATGTTGACTCCATCTAGTAAATGTGTGACCCATGCCTTCATGTATCATTTCAAAGGAAGAGATACTTCATTTTGATCATGCTCTTGAGGTAGATAAGTCATTCATATTACCTGCAACCATATGACATGACTCTATTTTATCAAATACAAGCATACATTCCTCATTTTTCCTTTAGGTCATTTAGACTCCCTTCATCAACTTTCTTGGTTGAAATACCTTCGATTCCTTGATCTGCTTCACTTGTCTTGACATCATTGCACCATCTCATGAATTCCCACAAGTTGGAATTATTTATGAAACACTTGCTTCCTTTTAGTCAGTTAACCTTCTAATCAAGATTTCAACAAAGAATCTTGAGTATCCTCATTTAGAAAATGTTTTTCCTTTTGATTGATATATGATGTTCTTTGTACTAGATGACATGTCATTTTCCATAAGTACCACTTATGCTTCTACCGAGATTACTAAGAGCTATATCCTTCCATAGTTGACTGCCATAGAATTCAACTATATTTCATGCTTCTCTATGATGATGTCATGAGATATTGCTATTAATGCTTCTATGATAGCCATATCTTACAACAGAAAAAATTGAAACAAAAACTTGAAAAGAACTAGGTGAGGAAGACTATCTTAGTCATAGTAGAGATATTTTACTTCCTCTTTCTTGGATTTCTTCCTTTCAAATTCCTCCACTTCTTCGATGATATAAACTTCTTCTCTTCCCCTTTTGTTCGTATCCTTCTTGAGATTAGGACAAACTCTCTTGTAATTCATATATTATTGACATCCATAGAATTGAATTTTAGCCATGTTCTTATTCTTTTTCTGAGGACTAAATTTCCTAAACTTCCCTTTTCTCTTTGCCATAGCAGCATATGCTTATGGTTTCTCATTTGATCCTACATCAATTTTTGTCTTTAGCCTAATTTATTCAATCTTTCATAGTGACCATAGAGTCTAGAATGGAGTAGCTCCCTTCTTCCCATAAATGCTTAAAGTTACCCCACTCCTCTAGTAGTTCCTTTAATACTACGACGGTCATTTCCTTGTCATACATTATTTCTCCCAGATCTTGAAGTTGATCCCTTATTTTAGATATCCTCATAAAGTATGAGTTTATTCCGTCTTCTTTTGATATCCTTAACTTGTAGAGTTCTTTCCTTAATGAGATAACTTCTCTTGCAGTGCTTATGGAAAATAACTCTACCATTTTGTCATATATTTTTGTTGAAGTTTCAAATTTAGATACATATGGGATGAGGGGATCCTTAATGGATTCTATGAGAATCCTTTGAGCCTTTACTTCCCCTTTAATAAACTTTTTAAGTGCTTTAGCATCTCATTTTAGAGGTTTGGTGATTGATCCTTTGACATGTTCCATGACCTCTTTTTCAATGAGATTCAAATCTATCCTCTTCTTCCATGAAAAAAAGTTTGAAGCCCCAACCAACTTGTTGCTTTCCTTGTAAAAAGACATTTTGACAGATTCAGATGTAGACATAAATATACTTACTTGTGAATATGCTTCTTCCACTTTCTGCCTCCTTGAATTTGATGATGATATAGATAATAGAGAACTTCTCCTTGCTAAAGATAGTTATATTTACTCCACAAAGAGGGAGATCAATTTAGATCATTTGATGGTGATGTCCTTGTTGATGATGATCAATTATGATTTCTTGATGATGTCTTGATGCTTCTTATATGATCTTCTTCAATGGTAAGGACCTTGCTGCAGCGAAAGGAAGATTACCTTAAAACGTTTTGAAGATAATGACAATGTCCTTGATCTTGCTTCTATTGGATGAATAATATTTAAGATGATTTGATTTGTAGGTCTCTTCAACTTGAGTAGGGTCTTTGTGGTCTTTTTAGGATCCCAAGACTTCTTTTGGTGCATACTTCTTCTTTGATCTAGAGTTTTGACACTTCTTTATAGATCTTTACCCTGATTCGATGTCCTTTGAGATTTGATCCTTAAGTTCTCGTGTATCCCTTGATGATATGCCCTTTCCTTGATTTGTCACCTTATCTCTAATACCATGTTGAGAAATCTAGGGCATGGAGATTAGGTGATTTCTCTTTCAATGATAATTTCTTGTGAATGTTTTTTACTTCTTTAGATTAGGATTTTATCTTTACTTATATTATTATATTGTTCTTCTTCATTAAACAACTATGAAATCATAAACAATAAAGAGACACGAGACACATAATATAGATGATCATCCAAGGCAAAAACCTCTCCAACTTGAGAGGAAAACCCAAATGAATTATCATTCTATAGAGACTTCAATTGATGAATACCAAGACCAATATCCTTAAAACAACAACCTCTCCAAGACCAAGTCACAATCTTGACTCCTTATTCCTTGAGTCAAAAATGGTCAAACATCCTTCTGCTCCCACTATTTTGGCTCTCCTTTGGATTTCAGTCCCTTGATTTAGCTTTGAAATTACTAGATCTACTTCAAAAGCCCTTAGTTGCAGGATATGAGAGAGTGTAACACTTTGATTCCCTTTGCTTTATATGGAGGCTCTTTCTCCTTCAACTCGACTTGAGAGTCACTTTGTTTTCTACCAAAATCTTCCTTCTCAATATGACTGTGGTATCTCGGTCCTTCTTGCAGTAAACAACACTAGATCCTCACACTTGTGGAGTGTACTAACCCAAAAAAATATTAGAAAAACAATTCGGTGATGATCCTCCTTACTTCACTTGGTGATGAGATTCTTCTAGAGATATTTACACTTGTATTTCTCTTCTTCTTGTTTGTCCAAAATTGTGTCCTCAAATTGAGGCTGAGCTTCCCTATATATAATTCTTTTCCCATCAAAATAAGTCAACTTGAACTGGTGCCTAGGTTGACATGTCCTACTAAAATCCTCCTTAGGCCTACTTCAAGGAGATATTGTGACATGGTCTTGGAGGGTTAAAAAATTTCTTTTACAATAAATTACATGGCCAAATGGGTCTCCAAACTTTGACATTGACTCAATAGACTTTATGACATGATGACCAACCCTAAAGGCTCACAATGGGAGCTTTAACTATAAAAATAAAATTCCTTGATCATGAAACCCATGACTCAAGTATTAAAAATTAATTTTATTTTCTTCCTTTCATCAATTACATAAAATCATAACTACACATGTTATTATGAAGACCGAACCTAGTTACACTTTTCAACACTCATCACATCTTATGGCATCACATAACATTGCATGGAATCTTATGGCATCACATAACATCTCTATTGGTAGAATTGCACCACATTCCAGAGGCCTTGCTTGACTGTGGTTGTTGCATTTGTCTCAAGATTGGTATTATAGTGGATCTAAATATTTGTGGTTAAATTCTCTGCACAAAATCTTTGTGGCTCTATATATATATATATAATAATATATATATATATATATATATATCCAGTGGCATCATGTCTCAAATATATAACTTAGGCATCGCTATATTATATCTAAGGCATTGTTGCACAATGGCTCTGTTATAGTGGCACCATTTAGCATAGTTTTGTATAGTGGTTTTCTATTTACAGTAATTGGCATATTTTATGGTTCATATTCTTGTGACCCTTAATGTGAGACTGTAAAAAGTATATTAGTGGATGATGATCTAAATTATATATATATATTATGAGACAATATATAGTGGTTGTAGAATATATAGAATTATAACAATGATCACCCATATATCAATGACAATGATACAAGTGACAAAAATCATGATACAGTGACCTTGCTTCATTATGACAGTGGCCATGCTCCATGACTATAGTGACTTTGTTATTATGTTATATGATGATAGTGATCTACAGTGACCTTGATTCATTATGAAAATGACCATGCTTCATGATAACAATGACTTTGTTATATTGTTATATGATGACAGCGATCTACAGTGACCTTGCTAATGATACATGATGTCAGTGACATGATGATGTTAGTGACATGATGATGACAATGACATATGCGTAATCCATGACATTATGATATGACTAAGATAGTAACCTTAGCGATAAAATTCTCTTGAGGATTGAGATAACATCATGGATGTGATTGTGTCCCTATGATAGATGTGATGTTGTTTATAACAATAATATGATAAGAGCTCTCTTGGACTTGTTTCGTTCAGTTCACAAATGAAGTTGTGAAGTTACTTGGGTTAGCCCTAGGAGGCATGATGTGATTGATGTCTCTCATACTCATTATACTTTGTAACTCAGTTGAAAAATTAATTAATGTCTAATAGAATAAGCATTTGCATGGGTTTTCCCACTTGCGGGGTTTTTCCCTGGTCTCTAACCAAAATTCTAGTGTCTTGTTTGTGCATGCTTTTCTTCTATTGTTCTTTATGTTCTGTTGCAATGTTGATTCTATTGTTATTTCTACATAATTTCTAATGTTTTAAAGATGTTATGAGGTGAAAGTGATATGTAAAATAATGACAAAGTTTAAAATGAATTATCTATAGAAAAAAATACTTTAACCCTGAGAAAATTAACATGGTATTAGAGTTGGGCTGAATAAAAGTCATTAAGATCACCCCTATGAAGATAAAGAAGAGTGAAAAGGATGAAGATGAAATAGACCTAAAAGAATCTAGGGTTTGAAGGAAAGCATAAGGAGATCTTTGTTCTTACAAGCTAGGGTTTGGGAGAAACCCTAGGAGTGGCCTTGAAATGAAAAAGCCTTGATATGATTCAGATGTATTTATGAAATGATATAATTAGTGAGATTCCATTCAATTATTCAAGTACATGGTGGATTTAGAGAATCCATAGTATGATATGATTAGTGAGATGTTCATAATATATTCAAAGAAACCCTTGGAGAAGGGTATGTTGTAGTTTTAGTGGTCATCATATGCATTAATGGTTGGATACAAGTGGTATAAATGAGGATAAATATCTTCTGAAGATGATATTGATGTATGATCATTGGACAATGACGCCTCTTGGCCAAGAGGGAGTAAGGATCAAGAGGCAGCTATGAGCCTCCTCCAATCTACATTAAATATAAGTACTTTCAAGACTCATGTCACTTATTTTTGAATTTATTCTTTTCGATTATTGATTCTTTTTGCATAAGTATTTCATTTGTTTCACTAATTTCTTGAATGAATATGTGGTCCATATTGTGAAACATCAAGATGAAAATTAGTGTAGAAAGGTTTAGCTCCAAGAGGGTACTGGTGTAGGAAAAATATTACATCTAGAAAAGAAAGACAATCCTGCCACATAGCCAGGTACACATTCATTATGTTTATTTACTTTGCCATTATTTATTTTTCTCTCGTTCTGGGGTCATAGGAACATTTGATAAATGAGAGGATCAAACCCTTTATATCAAATATTGAGGATGATGAAGAGCCATCTCATGTATCATGAGATGGACAATAGCTCAAGACTTCAGAGAAAGGATTGCAGTTTCACTAGTTAATTGAAGAGGCTTCCTCTTCAGAGGGAGCTGATGGAATTCAAAATAAGAGTGATATGTCCTTCATGAAAGGACTATTCTTGATATTTGAGATGTACTAGTATATGGTGCTTCCACAATATGGTTCAAACTATGATAAGAAATAAGCTCTCAGAGAAAGGAGGATATCCTAGCTCTTGTTGCCTAATGCCTCAAATGTATGTAAAGTGAGCTTCCTCTATGATGTAATTAAGTAAGAAGCATATTTGGAGCACTTTAAGGAACATGAATAGAATACTTATGATTTTGGATTAAGGAAGGCTCCATATGAATTCTAGCAAGTCCCCTAGGCTTGGCATGTATGAAATGATGGACATCTAATGCAACCTCTGATATCTCTTCATGACTGAAGGTATGCATTTGATAATTGGTTTTATATGCTGACAAGCAATTTCTAACAAGATCAAGATCATCCTAACGTTTAGTTCCAAAGGGAGTTGATGCTTGCACCTAATATGATTCCACTTATTGAGATCAGAAGTGTAACAAAAGGATGATGAGGACTTCCTTTCCAAGGGGAGCTTGTTGGTAGAAACTTGGCATAATGGTTTACACTAAAGTAGTTGACAAAGGCTCCTCTTCAAATACAGTTTTCATGGATTCCCGTGATGAATTGATAGTTATATTAATTCATGATTTGCATTATGTTCTTTGAGTCATATAGTGCTTGGATATGTATACTAGAATGATGCAAAGTTGTATCTGTTGTTGCTAGCATGACTAGTTGTGAGTAGGTATGATTGAGAAAGCTCCTTAGAGAGTTGTTTGAGCATATGTTGGGCATGAATATGATATAATATGATATATTGTGGGATCCAACATGCAAAGAGTTTTGTGTTCCATGATATATTATAGGACATTGAGATCAGATATCATGATATTCGAGATATGGTGCAAAGAGGAGCAATGGGACTCCATCACGTTTTGATTGATGAGCAGGAAGATAAGTGGATACTTGTGTCACAACATGTAAGATTGTGGTTGGCCCAATATTCTCTAGGTGTCAAGCAGTATGGCCAGGACTAACAATTGTAAGCCTAGTGAAGGCACTGATGAGACGGAGGGGTCCCCGTTGCTTGAGAATAATGACACATGCTCTCCTCCCCATTTGATCTTTGAGGGATAGGAATTGAGCCAAAGAACTCCTTGGCTTAAGGGAACTCATGGAGAATAGGTGTGTCAGATCCTTACTGTATGGTAAGTGTGTATATCCCCTATTTTTCATTGTAGGGTTTTGTTTGATCCTTACCTAATGGTAAGTGTGTATCTCCTCCTACTAAGGATACCCTAGTATACATCCTACCCACAAACTAGGATTTTAGGGATTGCCATCCATCTGGCCAATGGGTAAGGAGGCTTGGGAATGTTTGATCCTTGCCTATGGCAAGTGTGTATCTCCCCCAAGTGACTTGGGTTTTGATCCTTAGGATTCACGATAATTATGTATCTCCTCCCAAGGTAGTGGATGCAGGTGTTCTACCATTGCACTTTCGGATCAAGATGGGAAGATCAGTGGAAAATAGGAAAGAGTGTGATCCTTACCTCACATGGTAAGTGTTATCCTACATATTGTTGATTAGATATATAGGGTGGAAGATTAATATCCCCTATTATCCATGGATATGTAGTGGTAGTTGGAGCTCCCGAATGATGATTCTTCATCTGTAGATATAGACACCATTGTTTAGTTGATGATCAAAGGAAAGACAAGTTGAGACGAAATGTGCTGAGATCGATGTCTTGTTGATAGAACTGAGATGAAGGTCATGGGATTTTACCTAGAGACTAGTAGGGTTTGGAGGATCAATCTCCCTTACCATTGATAATGGATTATTCTTCTTCTACGAGATGAGTCCAGATGCAATGATGATACAACTGCCTACCTTCTTATATTGAGACTTGTCATCTAATATAAGACTTATAATGAAAATGGAAATTCCTCCCTAGCTGAGAGGGAGTGTTGAAATTTGGGAAGCTTCGGGATGAATTTCCCCAATGGGAAAGCAAGCTATCTCAAAGGGAAAATCGATATTTCCCCTAAGAAGATTTTGAATTGGTTGACGAGATAGTTTGAAATTGGGTAAAGATATATATTAATATTAATGTGTTGGGAACTTATCTCATTATTATCATTATGGAATGATTTGGGCAAGTAATTATTTGAGTTAATATTTTTATATCCAAATTTGAATTATTAAGTTTCCCTCCAATATTTGAAGTCGAATTCACTAAAAGCAAGGGCCACATTGACATAAAATTCACCCCATCAATTAATATAAATAAGGGTTTGAAGAAGCCCATTTGGATCATCACAATGAGACAAATGACTTTTATGACTTGTATGTATTATGCAATTGTTGCTTTTTTTATGGCTCATATTTTATATGTGGTTCTGGATGATTTGTTCTTGTGGTTCACTTTCTACTATTGTCATGTCTTATACAATGGGGTTCACATATAAAAGGTTGTACACTATCTCTTGCATATAATTATCTCTTTCTTATGGATCACATCGTAAATATTTGTAGTTCATCAATTTCCTGTGGCACTAGCTTTGTAGCTTGTTGAACTCTATTGTGACACTTGCATATATATGAGAATCTCGTGGCATAACATAACATCTTATGGAATCACATAACATCTTATGGCATCACATATAATCTAATGGCATCTTATGGCATCGTATGGTATCACACAACATCTTATGGCATCACATAGCATCACATGGCATTGTATAGCATCACATGGCATTGCATGGCATCACATAGCATCTCATGGAATCTTATTGCATCACAAGGAATCACATAGAATCTCATCGCATCACGTAACATCTCATGGCACCACAGTGACTTTAATATTCATATGCATTCACCTATGGCATCGCAGTGACTTTATGATTCACATAAAATCACACTATGGTTTTATTCACATGCATCACATAGCATCTCTATTAATGGCATCAAATAACATCTCTATTGGTAGAATCGCACCACATTCCAAAGGCCTTGCTTAACTATGGTTGTTGTATTTGTCTCAAGATTAGGTATTATAGTGGATCTAAATATTTGTGGTTTGATTCTCTACACAAAATCTTTGTGGCTCAATATATAGAACACATACATCAATATATTATATTTGAGGCATTGTTTCACAATGGCTTCGCTACAGTGGCACCGTTTAGCATAGTTTTGTATAGTGGCTTTATATTTACAACAACTGGCATATGTTATCATTTTTATAGTTGTGACCCTTAATGTAAGATTGTAAACAATATATCAATGGACAATGATCTCTCTCTTTCTCTCTCTCTCTATCTATATATATATATATCTGCATATATGTATACACACACACACACACACACACACACAACACACACACACACAGAATATATATATATATATATATATATAAATATATATATATATAGATATATATATATATATATATATATATTGGTTGTTGCATTTGTCTCAAGATTAGGTATTACATTGGATCTAAATCTTTGTGGCTTGATTCTCTGCACAAAATATTTGTGGCTATATATATATATATGTTTGTGTGTGTGTGTGTGTGAAAATATACAATGGCAATAGACTATATATAATGATAACATTGATGTCCCATATAGTAGTGAAAATGATACATGTGACAAAAATCGTGATACAGTGACCCTGCTTCATTATAATAGTGACCATGCTCCATGATTATAGTGGAATTTTTATTATCTTATGTGATGATAGTGATCTATAATGACCTTGCTTCATTATGACAGTGACCATACTCCATGATTACAATGAATTTGTTATTATGTTATATGATTTTAGTGATCTACAGTGACCTTGCTAATGATACATGATGTCAATGACATGATGATGATAGTGACATATGCGTAATCCATGACATGATGGTATGACTAAGGGAGTAACCTTGATGATGACATGCTCTTGATGACTGAGATAACATGATGGATGTGAAAATGTCTCTATGGTAAATGTGATATTGTTTATAACAATGATATGATAGTAGTTCTCTTGGACATGTTTCATTCAGTCCACAAACAAAGTTGTGAACTGACTTGGGTTGGCCCTAAGAGTTCTGATGTGACTGATGTATATCATTCTCATTTTACTTTTTAACGTTGTTGAACAAATGATGAATATCTAATATAAGAAGAATTTGTAGGGCTTTCCCCCTTGTGGGGTTTTGCCCCAGTCTCTGTCCAAAATCCCAATGTCTCCTTTATGTATGCTTTGCTTCTATTGTTCCTTTACGTTTTGATACAATGCTGATGTTATTTTGATTTATACATAATTTCTAATGATCATAAGATGTTATGGGGTGAATGTGATATGTAAAATAATGAAAAAGTTTAAAATGCAATTATCTGTAGAAAATAACAATCTAGCCCTAATTAAATTAACATATTTTGGGTTCACCCTAGATGGAAACACTAGGGTCCTTCATCCTAAATACGAAAAACAATTTTTTGATATTTTCAGACAAACAGAAAAAAATAACACTATAGGATGTTACATTGAAGCCAAATTCAGTAACACCAAAAGACGTAAAAGATATCTCAAAAGTAATTCTTTGATAAAACCAGAAGGCAATGCAACATATGCAGAAAGAAGTTGAAAAGATTATTGCAGAAAAAAGAAAAACTTATTTTCCTCAAGGAACACAACGAGAACTTACTAATGCAAATAAGGAAACTTAAAAATGATAAAAATGCATTGAAAAATAAATTAGAATAACTTGTCATGAAAGAAGAGAAAAAGTCTTCAAACATAATAGTCTAAGTTGAAGAAAAAGGAACAAATACCAATCCATTCAATATCACAATGTAAGAACATAACATCCCAGATAAAGTAAAATCTTATTCGAATGTTGCAGTTCAAGCAATGAAATTTTCAAGTGAAATCTTGTGTTTAACTAAGTGACTTATGTACGTGAAGGATACCAAATACTTCAAGTAAATTGAGAAATCACCACAAATAGGATAAGGGGAAATCAAAACAAAAAAATTCCTTATTGACACCCAAATCGTAATAGAAAACATCTCCACTAGTTTGTAAACCCATAACACTCAAACTAGAAACAAGTGACTTATATTCTAAGGAATAACGATGCCACCATAATCCAGTCTTGTGATAACAATTCATCTCAAGTTTCTAGTGGCCACAAGAGTCCATATAAAAATTATTTAGGATGGTTAGATTCCTTCTCAGTTGAACAATTTTTTTTATCACTTAGAGGATCCTCTCATCTTGTATCATTGAAGATGGAAACTTGAAGAATTCTGAAAGATATGAATATATTACAAGTCAAAGAAATAATATGACACGTCTTATTAACAATAAGATGTAAGGAAAATGCTTTCTCAAGAGGAAGGAAATGATATGAATATATTATATATATAAAAAAATGTAAATATAAATAGTAATAAAAATGATAATAATGATTAATTAGTGATTAGTATAGAAAGGGCATGTCTCTAAGGACATGACTATTCATGAAGGGGCACCTTCCTAGGTATATAAGTCAACCCTCATTTGTAACAATCTCATCATATCATATTCTCATTCATACATTATCTATATATATACTTGTATCCTCAATGAAAATCTTCATATTCTAATTATTTTGGATTACTTAGCTAATATACAAATTATGTTAGTTACATCGGTATCAGAGAGTATAAAAACCGTTTTCATTACATGGTGAATTATTTATTTCTTCATGAATTCATGTTTGACTCAATGGTGCCATTAACGAATGTTGGATATTTTAAAGTCACGAATAAGAATGTGTGTGCCATGGATTATAGAGAGATCAAGGTGCATGGGTTGATTAAATATATCCATGTCAAACTTGTTGATTATCCAGATATCAATCCCCTAGTAGATGTGGTTTTCATTAATGTTCCAATTGCATGGAGGATATTGCTATCTGGAAAGTGGATAGAAAACTTAGGTAGTGTCATTTAGTTGGATCTATATTATGTCACCATACATAAAATGGACAATATTTATGTCACATTGTATAAATAATAGATGATGAAGTACCATGATGTAGATCCAAAAAAGCTAATGAACACTTTCATGTGCACTATGAACAATTTTGGATGTTATGTTAATGTCAATCAATCTTCAATTCCACTTTTGAAAGAGGAACCAAGTGAAGATAGTAGAGTTTGTATGGAGGATGAATTGTGGAGGGGCCCAACTCATGGTAGGGTAGGAGCAAGAGTTGTCTTTGCATCACCTAAAGGTGAAGTCAATTCTTTCTCTTACAGGGTCGAATTTTTTAATTTTTGTAACTGTGGTCAAATTCCACTTTGGAAAACACATATGATGAAGATAATAATTTCAATAGATTCCTCTTTTCGAGAGGACCAAATTGACATAAATATCACCTTATTTGGAAAAGCAAAAATTAGTTTTTAAATTTATTTATTTATTCATGTATATTGAGTTGTGTCGGCCCTAAGCACATGTACAATTGGACAAGTCGGCTTGAACCCCAAGTGGAACCTTATGGAAAACCTATAAATAGAAGAGACCTCAAGCTCATTTGGGTACATTTATCAAGCCATATTCTCTTCTCTTAATGTTTTGGTTCATACAGGTCTAGCGGAGGAAATATCATGTAAAGGGTCTAAAACCACAGGATTGAAGCTTGCACTTGTCTAGGTTTTCTGGGTCTCGTATGCAGGCTCGTAACTATGATTTTTGTTCACGGACACTGGAACAAGACAATGTCCAAGAATTCTTGGATGCTTGCACATAGTATTTAAGGGAGAATCTAGGAGGTTAAGGTTTCCACAATTTAGTTTGGATCGCAGACGCTCACATAGAATGGTTTAGCGAGCCCACTACCAACTCCCTCCAGGAATTGCGCAGTTCTTACTGCCAAGCTCTCACTACCCGCTCACTTTGAAAATTGCACAGATTTTTCCTACCAAGCATTCCTACAACCCACGTCGTTTCCCCACAAAATTGCGCAAATTTGTCCTCTAGCCGAGCCAGATCCCATGCACAGTCAATGTCGATCCAGATTTCCTGTCTTTGTCTCCTAGTGATTTCTACATAGTTTTCACTAATAGTGCTCGGAGCCATGACGATAGATGGGATGAGAAGAGGAAAGTACATGCAAGAGAACATGTTCACGAACGAATAAACAAATGAGCCATGCAAGGAGATGTAATCATGAACAGACGGCCATGCAGAGATGTGTTCACAAATAGACGGACAGACGAACATGAAAATATGTGTTCTGGGATGGAAAGAAAGATGAATTGACAAAAATGCGAAGATGTGTTCACAGATGGACAAACGGATGGACATGCGAAGATTTGTTTGTGGATGAATGAACGAACAGACATGAAATTTTCGCAGATGGACGAAAATGTCAAGCATGCCAAAGTACAAGCAAGGACCAATATGCAAATGAAACATAAAGTGAACCCAACAACCATTGAATACTCCACACATATTTCCATGCGGAGGTGAAGACGTGATACACCAAGAGGACATCCATCACTTAGCAGCACTGCAGCTCGACATGCACACCACAACAGCATGAACATACCAACGCTATTATGTTGAGTCGTGTCATGAGTCAGGTCACGCCACATCACTACTGTGGGCCATACTGTGTGAATCAATATAGTGTAATGTGGAAGTCCAAGAGACCCACTTGTAATATGAAGAGTCATGAAAGTCAAATAGTCATGAGTGAAGTCAAACAGTCACAAGGGAAAGTTTTACCCTTGGCTATAAATAGCCCTCATTTGTACATGCAAAAGACTTTTTACCTTGGCTCCTCCCACATAGCCTTGAGAGCATGTAATATTTTCTTTGAGGAGCGAGCAGTGGCTCTAACTCCCCACCCATGGGGTTAGTAATGTAATGGTGTACTGATGTGTCTTAGAACTTTCACTTAATTGAGAACCCTGCTAATAGGCCAACACGTTTTCACACATGTGTTGTAAATGTTGGTAAGATTTATCTTGAACACTTGTAATACATGTTACTTTAACATGTGTTAAAAAATTGAACTCCTTCAACTGATCTAATAAATATATTTATGAAAATGTTGTATATAAGTTGTTAGTGTTGTCCTGGCCATGTTGGTTACGTCCATGGACATCAAACAAAGCCTTTCATGCAAACTCGCTATAATGACCATTGTGCTCATGCAGATTTCCCGCTGAGTGTTGTACATGCTATCTTTCCTTGTGTGTTGTGACTACGACATCTGTCTGGATTGCTCCTTAGAAAGCTATGAATGTATCATTGTGTTGTGTGTTCCTAACAAAGTTGGGCTTCCTCCCATCCAACTTAGGACTCATTCCCACCCTCTCTGTCTGTGGTGAAATAACCTTGACACAAGTAACACTATCAATCACCAGGCATGTGAACTTCACTATTCAAAGACAAAGTAGACCACTCTCACATGCTAACAAGCAAGAGCTAAGGCATATCTTTAAGATAATGGGTACCAGGCCATTCTACCAGATGGGACTCCTACACAAAACAGTGTGAGGCCTAGTTGGGACTTCATACCGGGGAGATCCCCTGATGTTGGCAGGTCCAACACCGTCAACATTCTAGCACTAGAAGGAGGGCCACATGACAAGCTCAGTCCTCACAATTTGTTTGAATCTATGCATATCTATCATGATTAATTACAGAGTTTCTCTTCCGTAATGTATGTCTTATGGAAACAACTTTGAAATCTCGGAAGAACTCTGGGATAACTTGTCACATAAAACATACGATGGTGGAGGCTACATAAGCTTGGTTAGGCACGTGGTCAGTGTTGTAGGCTCATGCGAAAGACATGGAATCTTTGAAGAGTACATGACCTGCACATTGTTTGCCTACACGCTTCGAGGGCACCCCATGCATTGGTGTGCCATGTTGCCCAAAAAATATATTCATTCTACTTCTCATCTGGTCGTAGAGATAGACCATGCTTTCAATCATTTTGACTGTAAAACACTCAACAAAGAAATTATGGAATTACGGAAAGCACATGATGAATCTATTGAACAGTTTTACACGTGCTTTCATAATCTTGCATACCCATTTCCCAAAGATGAAATTGATTGGGAATTTCTCAATGAAATATTTGAGTATCTTCTTCACATATCTGAAAATACACAATTGTTGAAATCCTTTGAACCCTGCTCAACGCACTTTAGTGATGGAGCTGTGGAATTAGAGGTAGGCACAGTTGTTGTCACAAGTGACTGTCTACCTTCACCTCATTAAACAGCTCCACCACCATAGAGTGATGTGGGAGAACATGCACACACATCCGTTGAACTGTCACATCCTCCCACCCCACCTTCTCCTGATATCTACATAGATTTGGCTTGCACACCTACTAGTTGTCACGTGGATTCATTGCCTCAACATCCATCCCCACGTTCTATTGATCCTTTGGAATGTATTGTCTCGTGTTCTTCCATTCAGGACTCGTCACCTGTTGTGAACAAGGATCAAGTTGTCGATGAAGTTGGTGTTATGCAGCCAACCTACACCATCATTCATGATGAGTGTGTGTGAGAATCTAAAGAAGAACCCGTAGTGAAGGATGACTCCCTTCCATCCACGCCTCACCCGATCTATCCTAACATCCCTTATGATTTTTCCACTATTGATTTCCCCTATGAAAACTCATTTCTAGATGTTTCTACTTCTAATCATTCACATGACACATCAGATGTCAGTCTGTCATTACATTGCAGAGAGGACACATCTTCCTCTGAAAAATCCTTCCAATCTATTATTTGTCATTTATGAAAACACAGAGGATGAACATCCTTACTTCTCATCTACCCCTCTGCACGATTCATCAAATCATGAGGATGCTGATGAACATCCCGAATTTTCTGATCATGGCTGTCGTGATCTCTGCACTTCTTCATTTGATCACGATGTTGATTCACTCACTGTTAATCTGTCTAAGCCATAGGTCTCTGATGATCTACCTATCAATGAAGTTGAAACTCCATAGGTTATTGAGGCACTTTAGCTTGAGTTGATGGTTATGTCAAGCCCTTGTTGTCTTGAGGTTGGTTTCACTTCTGATCAAGAAATTGCTGAAACACACAAGGCTCCTTGTCACTCTCTTCTTTGCATTGAAGATAAACCAAACACCTAGATTTCACTTCCTCCACTCGAATTACACAATCCCATCTCTCTTGCATTGGAGGAATATTACAAAACAAGCACACATTGCACAATGTAAGTGGTCTACGTTGTTCATGTTTGCTTGCATGTCACAATATAGAGAATGCATATGCTTAACATCTGCACATAGTGTAGCACAGCACCATGACAAGCCCACATAGTGCATGTCATGCGATTTCACTCATTTCCTTTATATGGACGCACTTAAACTTGGAGTTTTTTTGGCTTCATCATTATATCTTTAATGCTTGCTAGTTTTCACAACTACGTTGTTCGTGAACCATGCCTTCACCAACATGGGTCGACCAATGTGCTGGTGGCTGCATTGGAAATATCACTCCACGTGATCAAGTGCATGCACCATTAGCTTAGGAGTAGGAGTAGTGTTTGCTTTACCTTGTTTGCTTGCATGCATGTTTCCTTTCTTAATTTTTTTATTTGTTTTCTTACTCTCACTGGTTACACATTTACTTCTACTTTTTCTTTGTTTTCAGGTTTATTTTCTTTTTTGCATTTGTAGGATAGTTTCACATGGATCATGTGCGACACTAGAAACAAGCAAGGTAAAGTACATGAGGACTTGTGTAGTTACCAATACTTGGTTATCTGTCATCTTGTCTCTGTATACAGAACTTGTTGTCTTTAGTCCATGATAAACCAAGGGAAAATACGTGCTGTTCACAGTGAATCTTGGTGAAAACACAACACTTGTGCGCTAACTAGTATCACCTAGTCTAGTCAGTTGTTTTTGGGTTAATCATTGTTAGCTCAATCAAGTAGAGTAGGGTGAGAGGGAAGACCTTAACAAGCACATCAAAGGTACATACAAACTACTTATCTAAAGGGACAACCTCTTTTGCTCTCAATAATTCAGGATCCCTCTTCTGCCTCTGAAATGAATAAGTGCTATGCACAGTGAAAAATGAAAATATGATTTTTTTTGAAAATGAGTAAGGAGAAAGAAGAGAAAGGGTTCCTATGCAGAGAGGTGATGCAGGTAACTCTGTTGGGGTACTGACCAAGCTCGTTGGTAGCAGATCGATGCTTGTGTTTGTGCATGACTTCAGAGGGGTTTTGTCCAAGCCTGCTAGGAGCAGAGCAACGCCAGAGATGAAAAATTAAACTATGACCATCATATGGCTTATGCACCAATATACCCCTCATCCCAATTGAAACAACCGTGTTGGATTGGCTTGGAATGTGTGCTGACCAATCAAGAGCATGGTGGATGCTACATCTTACAATAAAGCAAGTGTGGAAGCCAAGAGGATCAGAGAACTAAACAATACTTTCGGAGGTGTTTGACTTGATTTTCATGAAAATCGTCCATGTAGAGAGCTAGAGATCTACTAGTGCATTGCCAAGTGTTGTAGCAACTACAACCACCCTCCAAAATTTTTCCTTAGCTTCGTTTTGGAGCCTCCCTACCAACCATCCTTAGTAGCATTTATTTCACTGCCAAGTACATAGGATTGAGCTAAGTTTCAGTGGTCTGTCGGCCTGTGCATGTTAGCTTGTTTGTCTCGCTCCCATAGGCTGGCCTTCTAGAATTAAACTATTTGCTGGCTGAGAGGTTTCCCTAGAAAATTGTGCAATTTTGGAGGGCAACCAACGTTCCCTCCAGGAATTGCACAAATCAGTTGCACAACCTGCTAGGGCCCAGAATTGTGTAGAACAGTCAGGTAGTCCTACCTCACAAATTGCACAATTTTGGGAGGCAGTGACCTACTCAGCCTAGAAATTGCACAATACCTGACAGACAACCAACCTGCTTAGCCTAAAAACTGCACATTTTTTCATTCCAGGTTTGTAGGCTATTTCATGTGCCTTCAGGTTGACTGGTTCCCTCCAGGACTGAGCAATCCTGATTTGCATGCATAGGATGCTTTTCCCGAAATAGAAAAAAGAAACATGAAAAGGGCATCCCTAGATTTTAGGGATCTATTTTTAGCAATTGGAGGTTACATGAAAATATCATTTTAGAAACCTCCTACCTAATGTCGCTTTTCCCTAGATTTGTGGCATTCGCATCTTAACCTCGATCTTACTAAAAATTATGCACCAAATGTTGCATAGCTAATTCCTCACATCGATATTGCAACTCTGACATCCCACATCGCATTCAAGAGTTTTCGACACTTTCAGCTTAGCTGTTTTAGGGTAAGTCTGCTTCTCATGTCTTAAGTTGCGTTTCTGTCAATTTTCTTTTCACTTTGTGTAAGTGTTGTCTCCTTGATTTCAATGCGCGCTTGTTGTTGTTTCAATGTATGTTAGCTTGTAGAAGCACCATTTCAGTTTTCATTTGCATCTCACTATTGTCACATGCATGACACTATTTTTGCACTGACGCGGTGACCCGCTTCACACACATGCATGTTTTCCAGTTTTCAGAACCCTACACTTATTGTTTGCATGCTTGATCATTCACCCTTTTTTACACTCAGTTTCACCATGCATTTTCTCATGTTTTCAGTCACCCATCGGTGGGTCTGGTAAACCTTGGCTCGGGTCTTGCTTTGCCCAGAAAAAATTGCACATTTCTAAGAGGGAAGGCACTACCTTCCTCCCAGAAAATGCACAATTCTAGCCAAATAATATCCTCCAGGCCTACTCTGCAGAATTATGAGAGGTAGTGCTCTGCTAGCCAAGAAAATTGCGCAATGCAGTCCTTGGGCCTGCATGCCTTGCTAACTGAAATTGCGCATTGCACACTATTATCCCCTAGCACATCATCCTGGACTATGCATTGCCTAGTTCCAACAGTTTGTCAGCCTCTCGACAGCCTGGACTGTGCCTTGCGCAGTTTTGGTAGTCAGTCTCCCAGCCTCCCGATGAAAATTGTGCAATCTTCACAAACATTCACACAAGTATGTTGCATGTAAGTCCTCTAGTTTGTTTTGGTTTTCAACTGATAGATTTATTGTCATGAGTGTTGTTATGTCTCCAGGTATCGCAGGTGTTCATCTACCTCTTGGCAGTACCGATACAATAGCCTCATAGAGCGAAGTCAAAGGGCACCATTGAGAGCGCGACTGGGGATGCAGTCGATCAAGTGTCTACGAACTTGCCTATCTATGAAGACATCAAGTTGTTCATAGACAACGATATCAAGATGAAATGGTAGCGACATCACAGCGAGAAGAACCATCAGTAGCAGCATAAGGTAACAAACCTGTGTGTGATAAATGCAAGAGGAAGGTTTTTGACAGTGCTGAGGCGGAGCAAAGTTGCAAGTTCAAGCAGATCCACTTGTGGTGAAATCAGCTTTGAGATTGAGGCTATGAGGTGATAGCATGATAGGAGGATCATGCAAAGGAGGAGAGAGAAATAGATAAGGAGTTATAGGTGTTGAAGTAACAACTCAAGGAAGAACAAGAGCTACATAGACGAGAGAAGGAGTTGTAGCAGGAACAGGTACAACAAGAGGCGCAACATGCACAGACTGATGAAACTGCTCCCATACAGGTTATAGACCCATCCCAGGAGCTGGCATGGAGCAGACAAGGTGAGCAATGTTGTCGATCGCATGCAAGGGTGTTCAAAAGCATGGATGTCATTGTGCACATGCATTTGATCCCACCCATTGGCACACTCACCGATGCGAAGACAACAACCAAGTCTGACTGGAGGTAAACATGTATGTCAACAAGTTGATGCATATAGTCACCCGCACACACTTGGAGATTAGTATAGACATTGTGCATCAGTATGTTGCTGGTCTAGCTGTGCTGAAGACGATGATGTGCATGTTATTAGATGAGTTGGATAGAGGAGAAATTTCAGTGTACCTGGATGCAACGGAGGCAAGAGTTCAGTTTGAGTAGGATGTCACCATTGGGTGCACGGATAGCATCACGAATGACCAAGCTTGGCATCAGTTCACCACCGTCGATCATCACGAGGATTTCGAAGAGTTGGTATCCCACAATCATCCAAGTCTTAGTGATATCTTGCATGGATTTCTCAAGCCTATTTTGTCTCACATGGGTACATGTGCAGACTGTAATGTAACATCTTGTAAAAGTGAAAGAGCAAGTGTCAATAGTTGAATGTAACAGTCATGTAGTAGGTGAAGAGCCATGAGGGTAGGTGAAGAGTCACAAAGGGGAATGTCAAGGGTCACCCCACCCTTTGATATTAATAGAACCTCATAACTCATTGTAAGGGCTTTTCGGTAGCCAAGCTTCCAATAGGAATATCTTAGAGAAACCTTGGAGTGTATTCTAACAAGCCTTGACTTCTCCATAGTGCAAAGCTAGTACATCTCTTTGGAGGAGCAGGCGGTAGTGACTGTAACGTTTCGTTATTGGGACGAGTGGTTGGTCATGGTTGTACTGTATGATTGGAACTTTCACTTCTCAATATAACAAATCCAACACATTTCATGCATATGTTGTTATTGTATTTCATATATCCTGGTTACTCTAATGATATATGCAATTATTTTCTTATGCATGTATGTATAGACTCTTTCTGTATATGTATGTATGAATCTTACTGAGATGTGTGGTTGGTTTAACCATGACTTTGGATTGTTGGTTCACCTGCCTTCCAGTTTTTGATGCATCTTGCTCATGTGTTCCCTTCTAGACCATGTGTTTCCACAGGTTTCCAAGGGGCACACTCACCCAACCTTCCATGTGTTAGGACCAGTCATGCACCTTCCTTGGCTTGCTGTGCATGTCACACCCTTGTTACCAACAAGGACATCCTACTTACCTCTGTGCGCAACCATAGTCAAGGCGATACCATACGACCCACTCCTGAGAGTATGACCCACTGTTGGGACTCCTACACCAAACGATCTGAGGTCTAGTTGGGACTTCTTACCGGGGAGATTCCCTAACATGTTGGTAGGTCCATCACCATCAACACAATGCTATGTGGGCATAGTAACCTTCAATTAATTATGATATTATTTGAAAAAATGTCTTTGTATGGACCTCCTTATTCCTAGCACAGGGGTTGAAGTTTTGATAGTTGTGATTCAATATGAAGATGGAATTTGCATATGCCTTTGCATCTAGTGACCAAAATTACTTATAATATGATCATAAGAATGACTTGATGAAGTTTGGATTGGAATTTCATGGTTGATTACAACTTGTTGGAATGATAATAAATGAATTCAAGACTTGATATGAGCTCTACCTGTCACCTGATTGAAAGATTTGATACTGCGATATTGATGATTTTGATAATAGTTTTGATTTGGCTTCTAAACTATGACTTTTTTGATGTGATGGTACAACATTGATTTATGTAAGGTTGATTATGTTGGCTTAGTAATGCATTATGATTGCAGAAATCATTGCATGAAGCATTTCATGAGTTCGAAGGTATGGCATTGATGTTGAAGATAGCAACAAGAAATGCTAAAAATAGAAGAGCTAAAATAACATTGCTATAAATAGCATTACAGGATATACTCCAACTCTATTGGAAATAGCAAAAAATAGAAATGCTAAAAATAACATTGCTATAAATAGCATTTTAGGATAGATTCTAATTTTAATTAGTCCTTGAATTAAAATTGAGAATTAAAATTCGAATTTGAGCTTAGAAGCTGTTTGTAAATTAATTAATTAATTCATCTTGAGTTAATTAGTTGGAGAAAATCAAACATGAAGTCTATGTGAAGACATGCAACCATTTCCCCTTCAATTGAGGAAGTTATCCCTTAATTAAGGAGATCAAGATGAATTGTACTTTGAGTTGTAATTAGTTAGCTCAGTTAACTGAGTTAAGTCTAGTTAGATTAGTTCCAATAGTTTGTTGAATTGATTGTGAGTTCAGTTAGTTAATGCATGCATGCATGTAACTACTGCACTTCAGATAACTGAATATTCTCTCATAAATAACTCATGCATGTCAGTTCAGTCGGAGACCCAGTTGAGATCATAAGATGGGAGAATGTACTATTAAGAATTTTCCTATATAGGAAACTCATCCATGTAGAAGGAAACATCTCCTTTAGGATTGCGCAGTTATTTCTGAGTTTGGTAACTTGTGTGAGAAGTGAATTCACACAGGTGGCATCTAGATGACCCAGGAGAAATTGCACAAGGAAATAGGAGGCTTGGAGGAATGAGGGAAGGCATATGTTGTGTCTATTTAGTCTATGAGCAGCATTGAGGGATTGTACTGAGAGCTGGATAGCTTGTGAGCTAAAGCTTTGTGTAATCCAAAGATATTTCCACTTGTATGATAATATAGATAGCGAGGTTTTTAGCTGAGGCTTTCCCCAGAGTATTCTTCTGTGTTCATGTGTGATTGATTTCTCATTCTCTGTTATATATGTTCTATTTGATCTTGTTCAAAATTGATTAAGCTTCCACAAGTTTGTTTGTAGAAGTAGATCAAGTATTTTTCTTTAGTATATTGCATAATCAGGTGATCTACAGTGGGAAATTTCTACATGGCATCAAAGCAAAGGTGATCAAAGTGGAGAACATTATACAAAGAAGGGAGGAGTTCGAAGTTTGAAGTTCCTAATTATAGAAATCGAATTCTTATAACATCTCAAATTTCACCAATGGCGTTCAACGGTTTGAGACTCGAGTATGCCCTGGGTGACAGCTCGAATTATATAGCCTGGAAGTGGTATTAGAGGACAACAGTTTGAAGGACTTAATTGATCAAGAAGTCTCCAAGCCAGTAGCTGCTAATGCCCAAGAATTGGCGGAATGGAAGAAATGTGTGGCTAGAGCGAGGAGTTTTCTTCTGGAGGGAGTTCAAGACCACATTGTATTGAGTCTTCATGGGAAGGAAACACCATTTTAAATGTGGAAAACATTGAAGGATCTATATCATAACAATAACGATTAAAGGAAGTTGGCGCTGAAAAGACAAGCTTCGGAAAATCAAGTGTGAAAAGGGCGACACGATCTCTACATATCTGAACAAGCTCACCACCTGCAGAGATGAGCTTGGAAGTGTAGGAATCATGACAACCGATAATGACATGGTGAGTCTTGCTCTCCTCAGTCTTCCTAAGAGCTGGCATAGCTGCCAGGACTCAGTTAATGGAAGAGAGAAACTGCGATATTGGGAGCGAATGTGGTCGGATCTGATGCAGGAGGAGATTAGGAGAAGCACCAGAGATGGTTCTTCATCCAAGGAGGATGAAGAAAATTTCACCTTAGTGAGTGAGGAATGTATAATTTTCCCTACCAGTCAGCTATCTCACTGATATCATGTAGAAATTTCACCAGTAGATCCAACTGATATATGCAATGTACTAAAGCATAATACTAGATCTACATCTACCATAAACTTTGCGGAAGCTAATCAACCATGAGAAACATCAAGCATGAACACATATAAATGATAAGAAGGAATCAATCACACACAACATAGAAGAATTTATCCGGGAAATGTACTAGCCTAAAACCCCATCTCTGTATTATTAATCAAGTGGAAATCCTCAACAACATACAAAAAGAATTAATTCAAAAGCTATCTTTGTCTCTCTGTACTCTGATGATGTAGCTCATGGACTATCTAGGCCTGTATATATAGGCTCCACAAGTCCTCCAAGCCCCTATTTCCTTGCATAATTTTGATTGGGGTCCAATTACATAACATGTGTGAATTGGCCAAATCATACCTGCTGTCATCTCAAGTCCAACTACGCAGTACTAGAAGGAATAATATTCCTTCCTCATGTAAGGAATATTCACTAGGAATATCCTAGCAACTGATAGTACACTGTCCCTCATTTGATCTCAACTGTGTCTCTGTCTGAACTGCCATGCATCAGTTATCCATGAGTGAATGCTCTGTTATCTGAAAAGACCAGTTGTCACATGCATGCAAGCATCAACAAACTGAATCTCATTAATTTAACAACTTGTTAAATTAATCTCACTAGACTTAACTAAGTTAAACTAAGTCAACTAATTCTCTCAATATAGAACTCATCCTTAATTCCTCAATTAGTGGAACAAATCAAGGACACATTCCCCAATCAATGGAGAAATTATTGCATGTTCTCACAAAGACTTCAAGTTTGATTTTCCTTAACTAATTAACTCAAACTGAATTAATTAATTAATATTCAAACTGCTAGTAAGACCAAATTTGAATTTTACTTCCTATTTCTAGTCTAGGGACTGACTAAAATAGGAATCCACACTGCACTGCTAAAAATAGAACTTCTATTTTTAGCAATTTCTTGTTGCCAATTTTCAACAAGGAAAAGAAAGGGAAGGAGAAGGATTCTCATCCCAAATCAAGTTCTTCTCATGGTGGGAAGATGATTGACAAATCTAAAGTGTGATGCTTTAATTGTCATGAGGTGGTCCATTATTCAACTAATTGTCCATTGAAGAAATCCAAGAAGGGATCCAAGGAAGGATATGAAGGTGAGGCATTGGCCTTTCAGTTTGAATTGGATTTTACCCTCATCGCATGCATGGTTTAATCGATGATGGTTTGTGGTTGGTTTCTTGAAAATGGAGCTTGATTCCACATGACTGGCGATAAGAGTTTGTTCAGTACCTTGGAAGAGAAAGACCTTCAAATACTCATAGCAATGGGTAATGATGAAAAGTATAATGTTTCAGGTGTGAGCACGGTTTCTTTTCAGAGGGAGCACAAAGCTCACATTACCTTGACAGATGTGAAGTATGTGCCAGGACTGAAGAAGAGCTTGGTATCGATTGCGATGCTGGAAGACAAAGGCTATGATGTAGTCTTCAGTAAGGGAAAGGTTTTCCTTAGACACATCACCATGAGACAGGTGAAGCAGATCGGTTCACGAGTCAAGAACCTGTATGCTCTTAAGGTTCAAGATGCATGCAAAGGCTTGAGGAGCAAGGCAACTATTGGAGACTTGGTGGTTGAGAGGGAGAGTTCATTACCTCTCAACATGCAATGCTAGAAGAAGTCTCAGACAATTGTGGAGGAGCCACAATTGGTGAAGCAACTTCAGGAGGTTGTGGAGCAGCCACAACTGGAGAAGTCGAGAGGAGACTGAGTGGAGGCATCCACTCATGCAGATACCTCTAGTAGGGGGAAATTTCAAGCCAAGTGGGCAAAGGGATCATGTGCATCCATACCTCCACGTGTTAGGTGGGGCAATGTGAAGTGATAGTCCCAAGAAGGCTCAAATAGGGGTAGGATCCTTGAGGTACCCAGCCTCTTCGATTAGACCTTGCTATAGGAGCCCCAACTAGGAGTAGCAAGACTGGCTGAGTGGGTAGAGAAGGATGCGGATGGAGTGGTAGAGAGAGTTATAGTGCAGGAGTCCCAAGATAACGCTGAGCTAGTAGGCTGTAGTAATGCGAGAGGCACAAGAGTGTTGCACCAATGCAGGATGGCACAGAGAGGTGTGCAACGATGCGAGATCTAGGGAGTTGTTGCAACAACACAGAGGTTAGAGAGGGAGCACTTGTCAGAGGTAGAGGGAGCTTCAACATCAGAGGGTGTTTCTAACCCAACAGGGAGGTCAGTTAGGAGATCAGTTACTTACTTCTCAGTAATTGAGTTGCAGTGCAGTAGTGGGCAGCATGATGCAACATGATGAGAGGAGGTGCAGTGCGGATGCAGTGCTGGGAGACAGGACCAACAACAACACGGATGCAGCAGGAGGAATCCGTGTGATTGATGTAGTCAGAGATCAAAGTGACAGAGAATAGAGTAGTCAAATACTGAAGAGCACAGAGGTGCAATGTTTTCAGTTGATAGACGCAATGGTAGTTAGAGACTTTGATGACAGAGGCATCATTCTGATTCAGGTTGGATTATTTTTGTTTCTAGAGTTGCTGCATCAACAACACTTGAGAGAAGTGTTGCATGTAGAACATTCCAAAGGTTCAGGATCGGGTTCGAGTTGAATGCCTTTCTTGTTGAGAGGGAGTGTTGAAAATAGCAACAAGAAATGCTAAAAATAGCATTTCAGGATATACTCCAACTCTGTTGGAAATAGAAAAAAATAGAAATGCTAAAAATATCATTGCTATAAATAGTATTTCAGGATAGATTCCAATTTTAATTAGTCCTTGAATTAAAATTCGAATTTGAGCTCAGCAATTGTTTGTAAAATAATTAATTAATTCATCTTGAGTTAATTAGTTGGAGAAAATCAAACATGAAGTCTATGTGAAGACATGCAACAGTTTCCCCTTCAATTGAGGAAGTTATCCCTTAATTAAGGAGATCAGGATGAGTTGTACTTTGAGTTGTAATTCGTTAGCTCAGTTAACTGAGTTAAGTTTAGTTAGATTAGTTCCAACAGTTTTTTGAACTGATTGTGAGTTCTGTTAGTTAATGCATGCATGCATGTAACTACTGCACTTCAGATAACTGAATATTCTCTCATAAATAACTCATGCATAGTCAATTTCAGTCAGAGACCACAGTTGAAGATCAGAGGATGGGGACAGTGTAACTATCAGTTGGAGGATTTTTCCTATATAGGAAACTATCCATGTAGAAGGAAATCATCTCCTCAGGATTGTGCAGTTATTTCTGAGTTTGGTGAGTTGTGTGAGAGGGTGAATTCACACAAGTGGTAGCCAGAGGACCCAGGAGAAACTGCGCAAGGAAATAGGAGGCTTGGAGGACTAAGGGAAGACATATATGTTGTGTCTATTCAATCTATGAGCAACATTGAGGATTGTACTGAGAGCTGGATAGCTTGTGAGCTAAAGCTTTGTGTAATCCAGAGATATTTCCACTTGTATGATAATACAGATAGCGGGGTTTTTAGCAGAGGCTTTCCCCAAAGCATTCTTCTGTGTTCATGTGTGATTGATTTCTCATTCTTTGTTATATGTATTCTATTTGATCTTGCTCAAAATCGATTAAGCTTGCGCAAGTTTGTTTGTAGAAGTAGATCAAGCATTTTGCTTTAGTATATTGCATTATCAGGTGATCTACAGTGGGAAATTTCTACAATTGATTTACATTATAGTTTTGGTTTTACATACTGATGGCCTACTCTTGACAGGTGATGAGCCTCTGATGATCTAAGAATGAGGGAGATGAATTCTGAAGCTCAAAATGATGGCAGGATGAATCAATTTCTGTAATTTTAGAAATAAATTCTATATTGAAGGCTATTGGAAAATGTTTTTGAATAATGGAAATGAAAATCCTTGGATAATCCGATTTGAAGTTCAATATGTTGTTGAACTTGACTTGGAAACCATTAATTTATTCAAGCATTGATGTTCCTTTTTTGAATATCCATCCATATATATACTTGATGTGCATAGAACCTGAATAAATTCATGAGTGGGCCACTGCATTCACATAGAGTTTCCACCGAGCATCTTTTGAAATATCTGCTTGACATGTTCTATTTTTGAGACTGTGATGTTTCTCCTATGATATGTGACTGCATGGATCTATTGTTGTTAATATATATTATTGTAAACACATATGAATTTTTCCTTTGATATATGCCATGATATCTTGGATGAGAGATCCATAGCATGTCCAGGATTGAGTATGATGTTTCTAGCATGACTAGCTACGAGGGAGGATGTAGAAGCTCCTTAGATATCTGTCTGATCAGGATCTGAATATGACATGGATACAGTGCGATGATAGAAAAATCCCATATATATAGTTGGGAAAGAGATACTCTCATATATTTAGACAGTGTAGTTTTTTGAAACAAGCTTAGGCTTGTGGTTGGCATCTCCTTGAGAGGGAGGATCATTGTGGTACCATTTTTTTAATCTATATGATTATTTATGTTCTGACATGGTATTTGATTTGATGTCCTATATGAATAGGAAACAATTTCTATTGATACAAGAAGATAACAAATTTGAGTATGATGAGAAAGGAGCTAATAAAGGAGACTGAGGCAACTCTTCCTTCCTGTCTGAGCTCCTAGGATGAGGAATTGAGATAGAGGGATCCTGGGGTTGAGAGAAATCTGGAAAATATGGTATGACCCCTATCTGTTACCCATAGGGTTGGAGATGTTGCTCCCCTATCTTCAAAGGGTCGAAGAATGATGTTCCCCTGTTTGGTCTTTGTAGAGTATACCCAAGTTGGCATCATACCCACAAGTAGGGCTTGTTGGGAATATCGCTCCACGTTTAGCCAATGAGTTGAGAGTGTACTTGGGGTGTACAACCCAAGTCAATTATGATGCAGGTGTTATATCACATGACTCTTTAGGGTCATTGATAGGAAGATTAGTAGGCAATAGGATGGGTTGAGAAACCCTATTCGGTTCCGGGTTGAGATTGAGCTCCCTGATGTGATCCCAAGGCTGAGATGTGCTCCCCTGTGTGTTTGGATATCCTATTGCTCAATATGGGGTTGTAGATGTGTAGCTCCTCCATGAGATTTTGGGTCAAGATGTGCTCCCCGATGTGGTTCCAGGTTGAGATGTGCTCCTTGATGACATGCTCTCTGATGATGATATTTTGGGTAGTAGTCCACTGGCAGAGATTTTGGGTAGTAAACCACTGATAGAGATTCCAGGTAGTATCTTTATTGATAGAGGGTGGTAGCTTAAGCTACCCTCCAGTAACAAATTCTTCTTCTTCTATATTCAATAATGTTCAACATATGAGCAAGAACAATCAAGAGATAAGCATGAATAAGCAAGGGATAGATTGAGATGAACATTGATTATTTGTGATGATGATATACTTGAGGTAGTCATGGCATGATGAATACACGACATATATGATTAGTGATGATATGTGATTCCAATTGAGGATTCTAGAATGGCATATTAATTGAATGACATATTTGGCAGGTGAAATTCTCCCTAGTTGAGAGGGAGTGTTAATTTTTGAAATTGCAGTAAAGTTCCACTTTGGATAACACATATGATGAAGATAATAATTGAAATATATTCCTCTCTTAGACATGACAAAAATCGACCTAAATATCATCTTATTTGGACAAGTATAAGTTGGTTTTTGAATCTATTTATTTATTCATGTATATTGGATTGGGTCAGTCCTACGCACATGTACAATTGGATAGGTTGGCCTCAACCCCTAGTGGACCCTCATGGAAACCTATAAATAGAAGATACCTCAAGCTCATTTGGACACATTGATTAAGGCATATTTTCTTTTATTTTCTTGGTTCACACAGGTCTGACAGAGGAAAGATCATGCAAAGGGTGTGAAACTACACGGTCGAAGCTCGCATGCGTCTAGGGTTTTTGGGTCTCGGACATTGTCTCGTAAATATGGATTTTCATCCTTGGATACTAGCATAGTACAGTCAAGACAATGTCAGGGAGGTATTGGATGCATGCACAAAGTATATAAGGGAGCGTCCGGGAGGTTAGGGTTTATGCAATTCAGTTTAGATCCCTGGCGCTCGCACAAAATGGTCTCGGGAGTGTCCAGGCTATCATAGATGCTGGCATAGTAGCCTCAAGGGAGAATCCAGGCTGCCATAGATGCTTTCTTAGAATCTTGAAGAGATTTTATAGGGTTTGAGGCAGATCTGAGTATGGTTGGTCCCTAGGCACCCACACATAGTTCACTTGAGAGCATCCAAATCTGTCCCAGACGTTGTCATCCAATTTTGCAGAGAGCATATAGATCTATCTTAGACGCTTGTAAAACTCCTTCCCCATGCATTTAGGACCTAAATATGAGTTATCAATGTTCTATAGTGTTCAATAGTGTTCAACACATCCAACAATTGACTAGAGTTAGTGACAACACATTATAGTCCTCAGAATCAATGTTTTGATTATAAGGATGATTAGATTCATTTCATGGATATCATAACTATATTTTTGCATAGATAATGTTATGGATCATTGTACTATCCTTTTCTGAATCATTTGATGATGATCTAAGAAGAATAAGATTTGTGATGGTTTTGCCCATAGTGGGTTTTTCCCTAGCCTTAGGCTAATCCTGGTGTTTCTATGTGTGTGCATGCTTTTCTTCTATTGTTTTGTTATGTTTTGCGGCATTGATGATGATGATGTTGTTCTTTATACATAATTTCTTATGATGATGAATAATGATGTGGATTGGAATAATGTAATGATGATATGGTGTGAACTTAATGTATTAATGAAGAAATGCGATTATCAAAGAAAAGAACAATGTAGCCCTATGAAAAATTAACAAATTTGGTTGCACTAATAGTTTTGTTTGGTATGAAGCATTATTGTAGGGCATGGAATTAGAAAGTGAAATGGGTATAAAAGTACTAATAATTATTGAATAACCTAACTTAGTGGTGCATCAAGTAAGAAATGTATACACAATTATAAGTGAAAGATTGAAAAGGTACAAAAATGTCGTTTTGGATATTGTTCAATTGTTTGATTTATTTTCAATTGTGGTTGTTCCAAAATAGATGAATGAACATGCTAACACATTAGTAGTTGCAAGAGTTACATTGAAATGTTGTGGTGCTATGCTAGAAGAAAAGTGTAAAATAGAATTTATTTAGAGGCCTTCAATTCCTTTGATTCTAATCATTGACAAATTTTTCATGTCAACAAAGAATTATGAGGTTTTCAACTAACTTGTAGGACATTTTTAATTGTTCTACAAATTCGAAAATGGAAAATGAAATAATTCTTAGGTGGCCTATTATTTTGCTAAAGGATAATAACATTCGAAAGGGCCTCATTCCTTTTGAAAAAAATATGGCCACCACATTATAATTAGGAAACAAACCCAAAGATGTCAAATGACCAACATTGGAAGAAAAGGAAGTTCAAAGTTCCTCCATATTGGTAAACATTGCAATGTTGAAGAGATAATAGAAATCAAAGCCTTGATTAGGGAATATAAGAATACATTTTCATGAAGCTATGATGACCTCAAGGCCTTAGGCGAGATATGATCAAATATGTTATTCCTTTTATGGATGGAGTGAAGCCTTTCATACAAAAGAAAAGTTCCTTGAATCCCAAGCTTGTACCTATTATACAAAAGAAATAAAAAGAAGTTGGAAGAAAATATCATTGCTCCTACTCGACATTCATCTTGGTTGGAAAATTTGGTGTTGATTAGAAAGAAGAATGCTTAGATCTGAATGTTTGGACATTACAAATTTAAATTAATAATCTCTCAAAGATAATTGTCCTCTTGCAAACATGGATCATTTTCTTTAAAAGGTTATTGGTTTGGGTGTGATATCTATTTTGGATGGCTTCTTAGACTATAATCAAGTATTTCTTGAAGAGAAATATCAACACAAGATAACATTCACCATGCAATGGAGCACTTTCATGCATCTTACGATCCATTCAAACAACTAAACTGTAAAGGTGTTTTTGTTTTCTATGAGTACCAAAGACACCTTCCTAGGAGTTGGTTGTTACCTACAAGGAACATACAAGCAATTGGATGTTGTTAGTGGACAAACATGGATAAGAAAGGCATTGAAGGTAGTGGAAACAATGCACGAAAAAACATAAACTTAAACTACATTAGATAACACGTGAACAAGATTAATGAAGCAAAGAAATAAATAAAGGTTAGGAAAAGGGTCATCTTTATTGAATACTGGTGGTAGAAGAGTTATAATAGAAGTGTAAAAGACACTTGAAGGCAATTGTTTGAGCAATAGTACTAAAAAATTCTCAACAAGGATTTCCATTTTTTAATCTCCTTGCAAGCTCTTTCTCTCTCTCAAAGATGTATAAAAGAAACTCCCAATGATGAATTTGTATTCTCAATGGTATGCTTGACTACTAGGGAGCAATTTAGGCAACAAAACATTGCTCTACTTCTTCTTGTTTTTTCGCTCTCCATAAAATTGTATTTATAGAGGTTTTTGGACACGCCTTCACTTCTTGGCTCATCAAAGTGGTTGTTCATCTTATAAATGAGATGATAGATACCATACCCTTGCCTTTAAGGCTTATTAGGGCTCAAGGCTCAAATTTTTCATCCCATCATGTGAAGAGTTGGAGTTTTCTTCAAGCAAGTTCATGGCTCAAGGTGTTGACTAGACTTTTCACAACCACGTAAATATCGGAGAAGTAGACGCGCGGTTGTTAATTTCTGGTAATGATGCACCCACACAGTTCAATTATTTAAATTGAACCTTAGGAAAGAATTTAACTTTTGGTCTTCATGGTTCTTTCAGCTGAAAAATTTAACCTTTGTATGTGCTAATCACTGACTCTGAGTGTCTTCTAATGCATATAGATGAGTGTACGATTTCCATATGATAATAGTTCCCACCTGATGTATGAGGTTAGGAGCAAGTGTATAGCTGATTTACATCACGTTTTTTCTAATCTAGCTAAGAGTCTTTATAACTTTTTGAGAGATAGAGAAACTTACTATAGAGATGATTAGGGGAAATCCTTGACTAAGAACTAGAGAGAACCATGCTCTGAAGAAATACTGATACAAAAATGTTTATACGATTTGGGCATATCCCATGCTCATTATGATGACCACCTAGTATTAGAATCACACAAGAAATGGTCCTGTCAAGTCAACGTTGACAAGTTGATGGCTGATGTAGATAATTGCTTATGCCTTTAGGGGTGTCTCTGAGAAATAGGCTGAACTAGGTGCCCCCATGCATAAAAGGTAAAGAATTACTGAATGAGGTGTTATGGGATTCATGGGTCTTCGAGTCTGGGTACCTCCCATGCATTGGAATGTAAGAACTATTGTATGAGGTGCTAAGCGATGTATGGGTCTTCGACTAAATGTGAAAACTGCAATGGTCACATAGTACAATACTACCTTGACATGAAAAGATATGTCAGTGTCGAATGTAAGGGAGAAAGATGACATCAATAGGAAATAGTGATTCCCATTGTGCCATTCGAGGTTGTATCTTAAAGGGTGGAGAACCAAGGTACTGCTTCGATCCTGGAAGATGAGTGTTGAAGTCAATAGGAAAGAAGTGTCAACTGCCCAAAAAGTTGATTCAGGGAAAATTTGTGAAGGAATAGATATGGTTGTAATATGATGGGTCATAAAGACATGATAACAAGATTTGAAAACATGAGTGGATACAAAAATATGCCAAAGTTTGGAGTTGTAATGTCAGTGGAGGAAGTAAAAAAAAAATTCTAGGGGAAATTCTCTTGGAGTCGGTAGGACATCCAAGGTGGGCATTAGTATGTTTTGAATGTCATGGAAGATAATGAATGAATATGGGTCATGGTGTGGGTGACAAAAGTGAGCTCCAACAAAAGGGGACTAGGGACTATCGCCGGATAACTGACACAAAAATATGGGTGAGAATCCTTTTCCTTAAAAAACCTTTGTACACTTGCCAAAACAATGTAAAAGTGGTTTGGGACGTACAAACACGAAGATGGGTGCCCGAAGAAAATGGTGACCTACGTAATGATACAGGTGGGTTTTTTCATGATGTGGGGGCCCCATTGGTTGGTCTCAGTGTGAGGTTGATGAGGTGGATGAAGTGATTCAGATGGGCTATTTTCATATGGAGGGGTGATGAATTCCATACATGGCTGCTGTCATAAAACACATACATAGCCAGTATAATAGCAGCAAAAATACTGATGAAAGTACAACCATATAGACCACATATAATTCATCAAAATGTTAATATAAGTACAAGGATAAATAGCCTTTCATTAATTATGAAAAATCCAAACCTAGGATGGGACTTCCACGTTCCGCCTGACCATAGAATATCTCTTCAACCATTCACCTTTCGTGCCATATTCCAAGCATGAATGTGGGATCTCATAGAGCATATCAATTAAAACTCATCGAGAGCTTCCATAGGTTATCCACTTCAATCCATCAAATAATGATTCCACCTCACAATTTGACATCACAAAACCATCATCAGATTGGTCTCCATCCAAGCCTTCCAGGGCTTCTAGAGCGTTTTTCCAACCAATGCTTCCAGTGCTAGTAACTCAGCCCATAACTTATACAGGATATCTACAACGTTTGTCCAACTAGGGCTCCCAAGACTAGTAGCACAACCCACCAAGTGCTTCCAGAACATTTTTCCAACCAAGGATTACAGGACTAGTAACTCAACCCAAGTTGTTATAGGGCTTCCAGAGTGTTTGTCCAACCAGGGCTTCTAGGTCAAGTAACTCAACCCAAGCTAAGGAAACATGAGAACCAACCAAAAATAAACAATGAAAGTAAACCCACAATCACCATGGCTATCCAATAAATGGCAAGGCTAGGAAATCCACTGTCAGTCTTGGCCATTCTCCACGCCAATGATAGATCACAACCAAAAATCCACATGCACATGCCATGAATGCCAAAACTAGTGAAGGAAACATACATGCAACTCAGTACCTGCAAGAAAATCTGATTTAGTTGTTGATCCCGATGCCTTCTTGCACTTTGTTTCTCTTCCTTTACCTTCTTACTCCAAGAATCCAAGTATACCAAACCCTCTAAGAGTGTTGCAAGAAAACTCTAAATCTCCAAGATTATGATAGAGAGAGAGAATAGTGAGAGAGCTCCAAAACTGAACTAACAAAAAGTTACCAACTGATCCTCATAAGCCTTTTTATGAATGAGGCCTCTATTTTCTTCATTTTCCATTATTTTCCTTCAATTTACTCCTCAAATGAAACTTGTGACCTGTCACCTCCCTTTTCTCCTAATTTCCATTATTTTCATATACAAATGTGCCAAAAATCCCATTTTTCCTTTCCAAAACCTTAGCCACTACCTTTGCTAATTTCCTTAGCCATAAAAAATCACAAGTATCCCTATCACTAGGATTTTGAATAACATTCAACTTGGAATAAGTGTCCCATAATCCGTGGTTATTAATTTTCCTTTATTTACTTTTATTACATGGAATTTTCACCAGTGTTGTTATAGATTCCTCCCCCTTGGGGGAACACCATCCTCGGTGTTCAACAACACCTATAACCATAAAAATGTTGTAAGAAAAATATACTACCGATGGAGCTTTATAAAACTTAGCTCGATGTAGTATTTACAATGATCAACCTGTTGAAAATCAAACCAACATGAAAACACGACAACATAACATCATAATATTATGACACCCATACCTCTTATTGGAGCTTTATAACATAACTCATGGCGGTATTTACATCCATATGCATATGTAGATATACCAATATCAACAAACATACATTACAACATATAAAAAAGAATATACCAAAGTCTCACCAAAACACCAGCCAAAACTACTTTGCCTCAACCGACAAACAAGGAAGGATACATAGCCTACATTTGATCCACCAACTCCCATGTAGCTTCATCGGGCCCAAAGTTACTCCACTGCACCTTAACCTACTCGATTTCTCGGTTTCGGAGCATGAGCACCTTTTTTTGCAATATACATTGAGGCTCTGATTGGAATTATCCATCTGGTTCCACCTACAATACAGACCAGTCAATCACATGATCAACATCTGTAACATACTTCTTAAGAAATGAAACATGGAAAACATCATGGACTTTCATTGTCGGAGGCAGTGCAAGTTGATAGGTGACTGACCCAATGCTCTCAACAATATTGAAGGGTCTATAAAACCGTGGTGCCAGCTTCGCACATGATCCAATCCGCAAGGAGATCTTCTTTGGTTTGATTCACAAGTACACCTATTCCTAGTCTAGTACTCCTTGAACAACATGTTCCTGTCTGCATAGATTTTCTGCTTATCCTGTGCTACCTTTAGATTTTTCTTGATCACCTGCATTTCCTATTCCATGTTTGCCAATATATCTGGTCTAATCAACATCCTGTTCACTAGATCACACCAGCTGATGGGAGTATTGAAACTCCACCCATATAATGCCTCAAAAGGACTCATCCTTGATGCTTCCTTATACCTAGTGTTGTACGTGAAATCTACCAGTGGAAGATGATCTTCCCACTTTCATTGTTGATGTTTCACATACATCCTTAACATTTCCTCCAATATCCTATTGACCCTCTCTGTCTACGGATGATAAGTTGTACTGAAGGCCAACTCTATGCTCAAACCTTCAAACAAATCCTTCCAAAACTTGGAAGGGAACTTCGCATTCCTATGTGACACAGTATTCTTTAGAACACCATGCAATGTGACCACATCTCTAATGGATACTTGTGCTACATCGCTAGTTGAGAATGTAGACTTCACCAGAATGAAATGCAACCTTTTTCAGCCTGTCCACAATAACCATGATGGAATCATGTTATCTCATTTTCTTTGGAAAACCTGTAATGAAGTCCATGGAAATGACCTCCCATTTCCACTTTGGAATTGTGATCAGCTGTAGCAGTCTACCTGGGTGTTTACACTTTTCCTTTACACGTTGACAATCAAAACATCTATCCACAAAATCTGGTACATCCCTCTTCATATTAAGCCAATAGTAAAATCTCTTCACTATTTTCGGTGTCTTCTGATAACCTGGGTGACTTGAATATGGTTTTGCATGAAATTCTCTCAAGATAACCTTCTTGAGCTCTCTGCTCTCCGGCACATATATCGTGTCTCAGAACCTGACCAATCCATCTGCTGCAAGGAAATAGTCCATATCCTGTGCACCTACACCTGTACCTGTACTATCACCTATACTTGTACCTATATTACACCTTTACTTGTACCTATACCTGTACCATAACCTGTACCTATACCTGTGCTTTGCTGCAACCCGTGCACAATATCCATATATTTGACATCCTACTAACCTGCTCATAAGATCCTATCCTATAGATCTGTCCCATAGGAGCTCATAATTGCTAAGTGATATACCTATACTTGACTGCTAAGAGCATCTACCACTATGTTCTGTTTACCTTTGATATATTGAATTTCAAAATCAACTCACTGATTGTAGCCAACCACCAAGACTGCCTACCATTCATATTCGTTTGGTCAAATAGGTATCCCAAACCACTGTGATCACTCATCAATGTAAATCTCCTACCCAGAAGATAGCGTCTCCACATCTACAACGCATGTATAATCATCGATAACTAGAGATCATGTGGTGGATAGTTATTCTCATGCTCATTCAATTTCTATGACTCATAGCATACCACCTGTCCATCTTGCATAAGGACTCCATCAAGTCCTCTCTTGCAATCATCTGTGCATACTACAAACTCTTTGTCTGGATATACAATATTTAACATTGGTGCATGTGTCCAAAACTACTTGAGCTACTCAAAACTAACCTCACACTCCTCTATCCATTCGAACTTCTTGCCTTTCCTCTACAATGATGTGATAGTATAAGAAGTTTGTGAGAAGTTCTTGATGAGCCTCTTGTAGTAGCCTACCAAACCCATGAAGGATCTCACCTCATCCACATTCTTAGGATCTACCCAGTCCATGCTAAATCTTATCTTTTCTGGATCTACTGTAATGCCTTCCTTGGAGACAACATACCCCAAGTAGTGTACCTCAGTCTGAAAGAAACTACACTTGTTGAGCTTAGCATACAATTGATGCTCTCCCAAAAACCTCAACACTACTACTAAATGCTCAGCATGCTCTTCCTTAGTTTTAGAATATACTAGTATATCATCAATGAACACAATAACAAACTTATCCAAGTACGGATGCAACACACTATTCATCGAACACATAAATGTAGCTGGAGCATTAGTTAAGCCAAATGGAACTTAAACAAACTCATAATGCCCATACCTGGTCCTAAATGCAATCTTGTAAATGTCGTCCTCTTTGATGCATACCTAATGATATCTGAATCTCAAGTAGATCTTAGAGAGCACTGCTGCTCCCTTCAGTTGATCGAGCAAGTCATCAATCATCGGCAATAGATACATGTTCTTGATGGTCACTTTTTTCAACTACATGTAGTCAATGCATAATCTGAGAGTAGCATCTTTCTTCTTCAAAAACAATATCGGTGTGCCTAATGGTTATATACTCAACCTAATGTATCCCTTATCCAACATTTCCCTGAACCACAACTTTAACTCAACCAACTCAGGTGTGCTCATCCTGTAAGGTGATTTTGATGTTGGAGCTACCCATAGCACTAACTCAATAGAAAATTATACCTCCCTATGAGGTGGAAACTCTGAAATGTCCTCAGGAAACACATCCTTTAACTGCTGTAAAACTGGGTACCTGTTAAAAAAATATGCATCTTCAACTTCCTTACCCTTATCACTAGAAATGTGCACTACAAATAACTTACACCCTTTTCTGTGACTATGCTTTGCTTTCATAGTTGTCGCCATCCTAACTGATGTAGATTTCTCCTTACCCTGTAAGACTCTTGTTTCTCCATTGTCATCAACACACTCAATGGCTTTGTCATAATACTCTACCTTGGTTTTATGAAGATACAACCAATCCATGCCCAACAACACACTGTATGATCCCAACGGAAATGCATTCAAATGTGTTGTGGTAGGAATACCATTCAAATCAAATGCACAAGATTTTATGCAATGATGAAATCACTTCTTTGTACATGTAGCCAACTGTACTAACCAAGGCTATGCATGCAATTCGTTACTCAAACACACTTATCTAACAAATCAGGACTAACATAGGTATAATTAGATCTAGGGTCAATCAAAATAGAAATCAATTTATCACAAATGTTACCATCCATATCAATGATAGATGCCTGATGATCTGACTGTTTGTTATCCAATGTTGCATATATACGTGGAATACTTTGAACAACATCACCAACAATCTATGCCTTTAATGCATTGTATATCAGAGGTATACCACCCTGATTCTGCAGACAATCTCTCCTTCGATGATCCTCGTTACAAATCCAACAATATATGGGCTTCCAGCCTATCTCCTTGTTCTGTTCCCCTAATCGGAATCCCTATCCTTTGTTTGATGTATTGAACTTCTTAGGTGGTGCAACATTCTTCTTGCTACCTATGTTGTGTGGTCTTACTCGCTTCTTGTCCCATTTTCCTTTGTTCTTTGCATTACCTCTCTAGTCTAGCTTAGTCCCAGTTCTGCACTTCGATTGTTCATAGAAATGATTTAGCTTTTGGATGGCCTCGTCCAATGATATAGGATCTTCAAACTCGATCCTATCTTTGAATGCAACTGGTAATCCACTAACGAATCTCTGAATCTTAGCCTTCTCCTCCTTGAGGCAAGGCACATACCTCAGCAACTCCAAGAATATTCTAGTGTACTCACCATCTTTCATGGATCCCATCTTTAGCTCATAAAATTCTTTTGCTATGTCATCAATGTATCTCTCTGATAAGTACTTCTTCTTGAATAGCCACTCGAACTCACTCCAAGTCAATTTTTCCTCATTTATACCTCTGACATTCTTCATGTCTTCCCACCAAATGTCTGCTTTCCTTTGAGACTGAATGTAGCCACTCTACCATTCATGTTCTCTAAATAGACATGCAATATGAAGAAATTCTTGATGCCAAGAAACCATGCCTCTGCATCTTGTGATTTCCTTACCTCTCCATCAAAATTAGGTGAAACTCATAAAGAAAATACCCCTTATCACTCTTCCTATAAAGACGATACCAATGTGTCTATCCCCTCTCCTATCATACATGTGTCTATCCCCTCTCCTATCCAAAGCCTCCAACAATCTGTCATTTTTTATTGTGTCATCTCCATATGATCTGTGACCACCATGTGATCTACTACCATATACCCCATTAGTTCTATCCTCCTACTAATGGCTGATCTGAAGCGGTCCTTGTCACTGCAAATATGAACAGGTCTGAAGTATGACTCCATTTACCTCTGCTAACTTTTCCTATGCCTATATGATTCTATCATTATCTGCCTTACAAGTATTTATTGCTTCCTTTAAACTTCTGAGTGTCACTACCAAGTCAAAAGAGTTCCCAACACCATAAAACTCTTCTGATTCATAGGGAGATTCTTTGTAGTTAGCTATCTTGCTAGCCATTTGATATTTCTTCTTGCAAGGTGTATCATGTTAGCTAAACCAAATCACAATAAACTAACATACCATAGTATAGCTCGAGGAGGATACCTTATCTGCAAGATCAACAAATCAGCGTGATACATGTATAACATAATCATGACATCATATAGAAACATAAAACATACGCATATGACCATGCAACCGTCGTTCTAGCTAGGGTCCAGTCATTAATGCATGACCTCTACAATAATACACACCACGATCTCATGCATGAAAAACACCATCATTACGCCACTATACACTTGACCAAATGCAAACATGAACATGCATAAGTGATGCATCATTATCCACACATATGCATAAACACATATGACTAAGCATGAATGAACAATACTTGAAATCAAACACGCAAGAATGATAGATGGAACAAAGAATACAAGAATGTAACCAAGCATACTACGATGATACATGTAAGTGACATAAGTCATCATGTAACTAGTCATACACTCACTTTGCTGCATCCCACAACAACAACTTCAAGTTTCACATGACGACATCACTCCAACCATGCTAAAAATCATTCAAATGCGATAAACACATGGAATGCAAGTGTGAGAGACACACATGCGACTGACATGCATGCATGACCAACACATAGGCCATCTAGTCTAAGGGATGAACCATGGTCTGATACCACTCTGTAACACCCTCGTCTCATATCTACCCAAGAAACTATCCATCCATGGTAAATATGCGATGAGAAGCCATTATGATATGATTCAGCCTCCTAAGTCACGTTAAGGAAGTGGAACTGACATAACACACCATAAAAATATTCAAGATTAGCGTCAGGACCCTCAAAAACCAATCCAATACTTTAGATAACTTGCCCTTGGGTGCCACTGAACTTTTGGACAACTTAAGCCTCAATCTCTCTCATGCTATAGGCATGAAAATGTCCAGAAACCCAAAGTCACTCTCATAGGCTTGCCTGCTAGTGTCTAGAGACTAAATTTATCAATGCTATGCCAGTGTCCGCGGGATTTGAGCCACTTTTTCAGGCCTAGAGCCTGGGTCACTTCCCAGAATTTCATGACACCTTTAGAATAGAAAAATAACATGGAAATGATAGTACTAAAGCAAATGCTTGTTTAAGACCTTGCTTGGACCGCTACTATCCATGACAGGCATTTTGTTAGACATATCACGAATATGTAATCTATAGCTGTAAACAACAATTCTGAGCATAGGGGTCTCATACTTAGCTGAGAATCGCTAAGAACCATTGATGTATCAACACATCAATTGTCATTCCATCCATTAGGTCATAGATACTTTGATCATTCAATTACAACTAAAAACATGATGAGAGCCATACATGACTGCTGTCATAAAACACATGCATAACCAACATAATAGCAACATAAATACTCATGAAAGTATAACCATATAGACCAAATATAATCCATCAAAAGGATCATAGAAATACAAGGATAAATAACCTTTTATTAATGATTCAAAATCAAAACCCGAGATGGGACTTCCACGTTCCACTTGACCGTAGAATGGCTGAGCCAAATATCCCTTCCGCCATTCACCCTTGTCCCATATTTCAAGCATGAATGTGGGATCTCACAGAACACATCAATAAAAAATCATCCAGGTCTTCTAGAATCCATCCACCTCAACCCATCAAACAATGATTCCACCTCACAGTTGGACATCACAAAACAATCATCAGATTGGTCTCCATCCAAACCTTCCAGGGATGCCAGAGTGTTTATCTAACCAAGGGTTCAAGGACTAGTAACTCAACCTAGATCTTATACAGAGCTTCCAGATCATTGTTCCAACCAGGGCTTCTAGGACTAGTAACTCAACCCACCAAGGGCTTCCAGATAATTTGTCCAACCAAGGCTTCGAGGACTGGTAACTCAACCCAAGCAGTTACAGGGCTTCCAGAGCATTTGTCCAACCAAGGCTTCCAGGACTAGTAGCTCAACCTAAGCTAAGGGAACATGAGAACCAACCAAAAAAAAACAATGAAAGTAAACCCACAGTCACCATGGCTATCCAGAAAATGGTAAGGCTAGGCAATCCACTGTCAGTCTTGGCCATCCTCCATGCTAATGATAGATCACAACCAAAAATCCGCATGCACATGCCATGAATGCCGAAACTAGTGAAGGAAACATACATGCAACTCGGTACCTGCAAGAAAATTTTATGTAGCTGCTGATCTCGATGCTTTCTTGCGCTTTGCTTCCCTTCCTTTTCCTTCTTGCTCCAAGAATCCAAGTATGCCACATCGTCCAAGAGTGCTCCAAGAAAAATCTAAGTCTCCAAGATTATGAGAGAGAGAGAGAACAGTGAGAGAGCTCCAAAACTGAATTGACAAAAAGTTACCAACTGATCCTCAGAAGCTTTTTTATGAATGAGGCCTCTATTTCCTTCATTTTCCATTATTTTCCTTCAATTTTGTTGTCACATGAAACCTGTGACCTTTCACCAACCTTTTCTCCTATTTTCCATTATTTTCATAAATAAATGTGCCATTTTGCCTTTCCAAAGCCTTAGCCATTGCCTTTACCAATTTCCTTAGCCATAAACAATCACAAGTGATCCCCATCACTAGGATTATGCCCAACATGCAACTTGGAATAAGTGTCCCATCATACGTGGTTATTATTTTTCCTTTATTTAGTTTTATTAAATGAAATTTTCACTAGGGCTATTACAGGTTTATTTCATAGAAACAATGTTAGGATACATAAAGCTTTAAAGGAAGCCTATCATGTTGTGTGAAGAATGATGCTTCAAGTATCGATTTCCATTAGGAGACTGATTTGGTTGAAATATTGAGGGGAACCTGAAACTTCGACGACCAATACCCCAAGTGAAAACATCTTTATGAAATTATGTGAAAACTGAAATGTGTTAAACAAGATTAACGAAAAAACATGGAAACATGCACCTGATGGGTTCTCTTTAGAAGTGAAATGAACTCGAAAATTAATATGTTTCTAAAATGAAATGGAGGGTGCCATGACGTAGGTGGGGATGTCCAGATATCGAGGCTACTGATGGTTTTGTGAATGAAGGTCGTGAGGTCTGAATAGGCCTCTCGAAGAATGGCTAAGTGGGTGATATATAAGGGTGTGGAGCCCATATTGCCACCTCATTTGTACTTGATGACGTGTTGTCCAGGGCATAGTTTGGACATATTCTTAGTTGTAGCGATCATCCAGAGCTCCCAGGTAGCACACGGTGAGATACATGTTAGAGGCCTCTACCCTACCTTTATTCATTCAGTAGTCTATGCTAGATATGCCATACAAGGTGGCCTGTACAGACCTTTTGAGGTAAAAAAGTGGAATTTTTTAGGAGAATAGTCTTGATGCCTTCTATCTAAAGTCATCGTGGCTAAGGGAGTGACAGTCGCACAATCCACACAACTACAGGGAAAGCAGTCACACGATGCACATGACTGTATGGATAACACGTGCGAGGCACTGCTGCTGAGGTAATCATGGACAAGGAGCAGATAGTCATGTGATTCGCGTGATTGTACAAGGAAATGACATGCGATATCGCACCTTTGTTTAGGAAATAGACACCAAAGCACACACCTATTTTGGGAATATGCACGTGAAGCTAATGCAATTCTATTTTTGAAGCCAAGAGGTTGATTTTTGGGATTTTTTTTTTCTTTGTGTAGGATGGTTTCTACATGGTGTGAGTGGGATTGGTACCACATAGACTAGTAGTGGGTCATGATGCTCAAGCTCGAGCCCAATTCATGAGATAGGAGTTATTGATGTTTGCTAAAAATCTTGTACTGAAGACATGGGGAGGACTTCTTGCGATATGTTATTCAGAGGTGGCATTCAGACAGATAGGTGTTCGATATATGAGGTAGATTGGTGGGATTCACAATTGAGGAGGATGTGTACCTTGTGACTGGACTAGTGCCTCGAGGTGAGGTACTACCAACAGATCTCCCACCTGGATGGGTGGACCTAACAACATCGGTCAGACTACACTACGTGGGTGATGCATTTCATGAGAGGTGCATCCACATTTCCTCTATTACGGATTTGGCTGAGCAAGCAACTTCAACTATGATTGTATAGTTGTTAGGGTCATCGACCCTGAACCTCATTTTTAGACCATAGCTAACAGTTCTCCAGAGGCTTAAGGTAGGCATATTTTATGACTAGGTGGGCTTCCTTCATAGAAGGATGAAAATGCAGTTATCACAGGTTCATAGGGGTGAGGTGAGCAGCTTCTGCTATGGAAATGTGTTATGCATCATCATGTCTGAGAGAGTTGTGATGTTGCATCTAGTGTTGGTGGTGCTGATTGGGCCACCAAGACATCATTGGATATGATGTTGGCACTTGTGATGCCATAAGTAGGCAGAGGGGAGGCAGCACGTTATTGGATGCCCACATTTGAAGTTTGGCTCTTGTCCAACCCTCAGGTTATCCTTGAGTTCCCGTATGCTAACGTGGATTTCTGGAGGAGATCCAAAGATGGGCTTACCTCCATGCGATGCCCTGGGCATAGTAAGTATGTGATCATGATTCCTACATTTGATGATTTATATGTATTTTGGTTTATGATATATCTCTATACTGATACCATGTATGTTGTTATTGCAGATGTTGGACCTGTTGAGTGTCCATTGACTAGGATGGTGGGTGTTGATCCTTAGTGTGATGGTGGGACAGGTGGTAGTCAACAAAACTAGAGAGATGACAGGGGGGACGAGGACCCAAAGAGGCCATATTGGCACTAAGTGTATGGAGATAGGTGGCCCCTTTAGGGAGGGGGAGGTTGCAGCTCTTCAAGCTGGGGTAGAAAGGTTACGGGGGCATGCTGAGGATGTTTGGGACCAAGTGGAAAAATTATTCCGCGGGATATCTAATGCCAGATGAGGATACCATTGAGAGGATGATGGCTCGAGATAGGGTGAGGCACATTGTCCTCCATCAGATGGCGGTGGTGGTGGGCACTGTTCCACTGATCTTGGCTCCTGCACTAGGTGAGGTAGGAGGTGTGGGTGGTGCATGGAGTGTTGGACCCAATCCCAAGACATAGTTATTGTATGTACTATGGGAAACACCCATTCTAAGGATGCTCCTCTTTTTGATAACTCATTTTTTCTAACATGGGCCAGGGAATGTACATTTGTATATTTTTGGACGATGTATATGCATATACATACATACATACATACATATATATATATATATATAATATATAATATATATATATATATATAATATATATATATATATATGATTTTAGTTTTTTGTAGTTCTCATGATGTGTCTATATGCTATTATTTTCATAAATGTGATGTACTTTGCATTTATTTGATGGATATATTCATTATTCTTTATGTGTCTTGATGATGATGTATATATGATGCATGCCAGTCTAGGACCTAATTAGATATGTGGTCGACTATACGATTTTGATTTCTTGGTATATGTGAAAATGTGTCATGATCAAAAGCACAAGCTAACTTTTGTGCATGCAGGTATTTCTGAAAAAATCAAGGGTCACGTACTGTGAAGGTTCTGTTAAACTGTGATACAACAGGCTAGGATTCAAGGAACACATATAGGTGATTGATATTGAGGTGGGAGGCATCTACCAAGAGGCCTATGATGGTGTCATACTCAGCTTGATTATAGGTGGCTAAACGGATGCAAATCACATTCTGGTGGAAGCGTGTCAGGTTAGGGGAGTATATGGCCAAGGTTGTTGCAACGATATTTTGTGACCATTGAGAAGCACCATCAACAAACTCGTGATGATAGGCTGGTGAATGATCCATTTGTGACACATGATGAGAGTATGGTTTTAGCGTACATACATGATGATGTGATCATCTTAAAAAAATAAAACAAGGTGCATGTATTTACATCCTAGGGCTGAATTGAGTGTTATGGATAGAATTTTTTGAGGTAGAGCCCCTTCACGAGGTTGTTGAGGTAAGTCCCATTAGGCTCTTCTAACATGTATGCTCCTTTGAGGAGGCAAAGCTTAACTATATATGGGCCTTTCTATAAAGCTTCAAACTTCCCTGGTCCTAAATCTTCTTTGGAAACATCGTAGTGAAGGATTAGATCCCCCTCTGTGAATGAACGAGGGGTGACATTGTGATCAAAGGAGGATTTTGTCCTCTTTTTGTAGGCTTCGTTATGCTGGAAAGATTCACACCAAAATTTGTCGACATGTTTTGAGAACTGCTATGAGCCAATCAGGATCTTTCACTCAATGAGGAGCACTACTTCGACCCCACAAACTAACTAAAAATGTGTGTACTCTGTGGATGTCTTGACTGTAGTGCGATATGCGCACAAAGCTGAAAAAATCATTTGATGCAAATTGATTTTATGGTTGTTCACCATACGCTGCAACATTGTTTTGAGGACTTGTTCACATATTCTAGTTGGCTGTTAGACTGAGGGTAGTATGGAGAAGAGAACTCATGTGAAAAACTAAGGTTTTTGGATAGTCTGAAAATTCAGTTACCCGAATCCCTACTGCAGCAACTGATTAAATTTCTTCTACTTGTTAATTTCTGAATCAAGTTATTTATCGTGTTACACAGTAAATATTGAAATAAAATCTACTGCATCATTCACAACATAAAATAATGCGGAAAATAAATGAAAGGAAAAATATAACCACAATGACATAGTTATTTTTGGACAATCGTCGCCAGAAAAACCCAATGTGGGAAAACTGGTGCAACAGATGAGAGTTGCTTTTATTAATATTCAGAAATAATTTTTGTACAAGATATGGATAGCCAAACTAGAGGAAGAATCATTGAGAAAAATTCATTGATTAATTTCTCACAATCCATAGCAATTTTCTGACTTTGAAGAGGACCTTCTGCCCTTTCTTTGACCTCACTCCATCATCCCCTGTGCAGTGACTGCGTAGTTCCAACATCACTCATCTGTGTTGATGATCTGCATCCCTCCTATGTGTTGCCTCTATCAGAATTGTCCTGCACTCTCAGACTATTGTTGATGCCCTCTCTCTCCCACATGCAACTCATTCTTTGACTCGATTTTCTCTTTCCAAACTTTAGCCACTGGGAAAATTGATCTGCTTAAGTAACTGAGTATCTTCTCTGGTGTATTCTCCATCTACCCATCGACTTCTTCTTATAATATTTTGTTGGAGCACCATCAGAAAAGATTAAAACATAATCTATAGCTAATATTAACTAGAAATCGATCTATGTATTCTTCTAGAAGATTCTCACCATGACTTAATTAATACCCTTTAATTAACAAAATTTCCTAAGTTTAGAATTAGGAACCATTAAAAAAAGTTAATTATTTTAATTAAGTTTTCTCTAGGTGGAACTTTTCAGAAACAATTTATGGGTTTTGGAGAATACATGTATTCTAGCCTCTCCACAAAATTTTGTGGCTAGAACACATTTGATTCTACAAAAATAAACACTCCCTTTTAGTGAGGAATGTGTTCTAGTGTTGCAACCCATTGAAGCAACATTTTGTCTCTGCATCATCTCATGTCATGTTGTTGATGTATGGCTACTACTGGCCATCAACTACTGTGCAACTTTGATATATGTTGCATTTATACTGACCCTGCTGAACTACTGTCAACTACTACATATGCACTGCAACTCCCTCTAAACTGTTGCTACTGAGAATCTATTGAAATGGATTCTCCACCATACCCATCTATTCTCTAAACTGGATGAAATTTGCTCTCCCTAGATATTTTGTGAGTATCTCTACTCCCTGATCACATGTGTGGACATATTGTAGTTAGATTTCCCCATGTTGAACAAAATATTTGATCAAATTACATCTGATATCAATGTGCTTCGACCTATCATGAAATACTCAATTCTCAGAGAGTTTTATGCAACTCTGATTATCATAGTAAACACTAGTCCCTCCAATTTTCTTCCTGAAAAAACTCACCAGTAATTTCCTAAGCCATATGGCTTCGAACGTAGTCATGCTAGCTGCCATATATTTTGCTTCTACTGATCTTAGTGCTAGTGACTTCTGCTTCCTGCTGCACCAAGAGATCATTCCTCATCGAACAATGAAGCAGTACCTAAAGGTACTTTTCCTGTCCACTGAACTACCTGCCTAATTTGCATTTGTGAATTCGCTCAACTTGACGCCATATCCTTGAGTATATTTCAACTCAAGTTTGACTGTTCCATGCACATATCTGAAAATGTGCCTAGCTGCTACCCAATGTACACTTTTCGGTTCCACCATGAGCTGACTAAGGGTATTGACAATGAAAAAAATGTTTGGAGTGATGTTGACCCGATAAATGAGTGATCCAATTAGTTATTTGTACAAGGTGGTGTCAACTTCCCTGTCCCTTGATGCATCTATCTTTTTCTATTTGGTAATCATGGGTGGTGCCATGGATCTACAATATTGCATTCTAAATCTCTTCAACATTTATATAGCATATCTCCCTTTCCCAAGGAATATATCTCTGTTCTTCTACCATACTTCCAACCCTAGAAAGTAGTACATCAACCCCATATCCTTCATGTTGAATTATGCTGCAAGGTTCTTTTTGTTGTCTTTTATGAGCCTTGATGATCTTGTCAAAAACAAATCATCTACATATAAAACAAGAATGAGAGGCTCATTATCCACCATCAGATAGATATTGGGATCTGACTCACTCTTGATGAATCCAAACAGCTGCAAGTAATTGTCAATCTGACTGTACCATGCCCTTAGTTCATTCTTCAGCCCATATATGGGTTTCCTCAATTTTCATACATGAGTGCGCTTCTCATGAGTTTTGAAGCCTCTAGGACGCTTTATGTACACCTCGTCTTCTATCACCCCATTCAATAATGTTGTCTTGACGTCCATTTGGTGAATTTCCCATCCCATCTTGTTGACAGTGCTGGATCCACCAACATTTAGGGGATCACCCCAGTATGAAGTCCCAACTACACCTCACATCGTTTGGTGTGGGAGGCCCATCTGGTATGATGGCCTAGTTGCCATTGTCTTAAGGATTTGACTTAACTCTTTCTTGTCAGCACAAGAGAGTGGTTCGCTTTGTCTTAGAGAAGTAAGGTTCACGTGCTTGGTGAGTGTAAGTGTACTTCTGTCAATGGTTCTTTTATTGTGAGGGAAAGAGGTGAAGGTGAGTTCTAGGTTGAAAGGGATCAGTCCCAACTCGGCTAGGAACACACAACAAAAAGGACATACACAGCTTCTGATGGAGCAATCCACTCGGATGCGGTAGTCACAACATACAAGGTAAGATAACACATACAACACTCATGGATCAGTCCGAACGAGTGCAATGATTGTTACAACAAGGCTCATGTGAAAGGTCTGTCTGATGTCCGATAGAGGAGGCGAAACGGACGAGACAACGTTCACATCATATACAACACATTTCCATTAATAAATTATGCATTACAACAAATGAATTAGTTCAGATGTAGAACACTTGGTTAAAGCAACATGCATTACAAGTGTTAAAGATCAGTCTTACAACATATACAATACATGTGTGAAAACATGCTGGCCTGTTGACAAAATTCTAAATTAAGCAAAAGTTCCAAGATACATCATTACACCATACATCAATAACCCTGTCAGTGGGTAGTTGGAGTCACTACTTACTCCTCAAAGAAAATATTACAGACTCTCTTGGCTATGTGGGAGGAGCTCAGGTGAAAAATCCTTTCATGTACAAATGAGGGGGGTATTTATAGCCAAGGGTGAAACTGACCCTTGTGGCTGTTTGACTACCCTCATGACCATTCGACTTCCATGACTTTTCAACTTACATGACTCTATGTTAAACAAGTGGGTGTCTTGGACTTCCACATTACATCACATTGATTGAAAACAATCCCATAGTGAAGATGTGGGAAACATGACTCATGACTTGAATCGACATGACTTGACATGACAATGTTGGTACATTTGTGCTGCTGTTGGAGTGCATGTCGATCTACATTATTGCTAAGTGATGGATGTCTTCATAGTTTATCATAGCTTCACCTCCGCATGGCGAAGTGCGTAGATTCTTCAATGGTCCTTGGTTCACTTGATGAAGCTTTAGCAAGTTGTTCCTTGCTTTCATGCTAGAAGGCTTGACAGGCTCACTTGTTCGTGAAGGTGCATGTTCATTGCATTCATCCGCTTCACATGCTTCGTTTATTCATACCTTGGTGAACCTATCCATCTGCATGTGCTCCCTTCGTTCATCCCATTCGTCATCTTGACATGTTTGTTGGTGTACTTGTATGTGCAATCACTCATGATGAGATGACATCAAATCAAAAACCTCCTAGTCTACCATGACACGATCATTCGGATACAGGTGACCAGGTGAGGCAATAGGGTTGTGATGCGAGATGATGGTTTTGGGAAACTGCTGATGAAAAATGCGCAAGAGTTACTGAGGGATGGAGATAGATAATCTGAGTCGACAGTGACTGCCTGCAAGGTCTGGCTCGGCTGGGAGGCAAAATTGAGAAAGTTTTGGGAGGAAAGTCCGGATTGTAGGAGGGAAAGGTAGGCATGCTCTATGCATTTTCTGAAACAAATAGTCAGTAGGGGCTGGACAAGCAGATTTGTGAAATTTTCTAGAGGAACGGGCCGGGCTGCATGAAGGGTCAGTAGGCAAGGATTACAAAGTTTTTCTGGGGAACTGCCCAGGAGACTGGCAGCTAGAACTGTACAATTCCCAGAGGGAACTTCTAGTTGGCTACTGGGGTTACTAGGAGCCAGACCTGCGCAATTCCCAGAGGGAACTACTAGTTGGCTACTGGGATCACTAGCAACAAAAGTTGTTCAATTCCTGGAGGGAACAAGAAATCTTCTACTAGCTAGGAAAACGGCACTAAGGTTGGAAGGCCGACCTAATGATCATCTCTGTGCAATTTTTGAGTTGAGTTGACTGATGGGCAATGAGAGGCCTGCTCATGAGCACTACGCAATTTCTAAGATGAACAACTAGTCGACTGTCCGGGTGGCCAACATGAGTGCTTCTTGAGTTTCCTGCGGGCAGTGCTACTTGAAGGAACTAGCTTGGTGCTTCTGCATTTTTCTGGTTGACATTCAATCGATTCGAAAGTAGGGTGATGGTCTGGCTATCAATGAGGAGTTTGGTCGTCATCACTTCAGCAAAAATGTCTAAGTGTGTGAATAGTAGAAATATGCATAGGTGATCATACGAACACACACTCACATGACTTGATGACAAAATGACCGAACCATCTAGACACATGTTCAACATGGCTGACCGACGGTGCAAGCGATGAGCGGGACACTTGTGATTGATTTTTCATGATCAACATAACGCTTGTGCGATAGTAAATGTGACTCTGTGTGTGAGTATGAAAGATTCCTTCATGGCGAACACAACAAACACATATGAAACAAAGACTTTGAGCATAACCAAAACACGGTTGCAAGCATGACTTAGACATCAACATGCAGATACTTGAGTGCAATAAACAAGTAAGGCGAATGTAAAGACTCACACGAGCTCACGGAGTAAAACCATGTGTGTGTAGTCATCAAGTGAAACTCTTCAAGGGAGGCTCCGAAATTGGTGCAGGCCAAAATTTTGGAGAGTGGTTGTAGCCGCTACAACACTTGGCGACACACTGGTAGAACTCCAGCTTCTGTATTTTGGTTCATTCCTAGCATAGGGTCTTGGTCCTTTGGGGAGTACTGAATCACTGTGTAGGTTACTTTAGTTTTCCCACTTACCCCATGGACATACATGGTTCACCCTTTGTCAACTCAGTCAAACACAAAAAGTTCAGCTTAGATCTTAGTGTTTCGAATCTGATAATGGTAGTTTAGCTCACGAGTTGAAGATTTTCAAAGTATAAGTTTTCATCTCTGGTGTTGCTCTGCTGCCAGTAGGCCTTGATAGTACCCGACAAAGTCATGCAGGAACACACACATTGATCCACTACTAGTGAGCCTGATCAGTACCCCGGTGGAGTTGCATGCTTCACCTCTCTGCATAGGAAACCTTTCTCTTCTTTCGCATTTGTATTTTTAAAGAGGACTGTGCATAGGCACTTATTTATTTTTGGGGCGGAAGAGGGATCCTGACTTATTGAGAGAAGAAGAGTTTGTTCCTTCAGAGAAGCATGTAAGACCTCTGACATAGGTTAGCTCATTTATATTTTTCCCCTTCTCCATTTCCACTAATTGGATTAGCTTCAACACATAAAGCAGAAGGCTGAGTACATGCATGGGGTTTCTGAGTATGGACATAGGTTCATGGTTGTACCAAAGCTTCCCTTACAGATGGTTCATATTTTTTGTTAAGACTTCATCGCCCGAAGATTTTAACCAAGCACAAAGAAAATGGAAACAAGACTGGTCAAGTGCTGCAGTGTCACAAGTCTCTTCAAATTTCAACCACATACTCTATTCAAAAGCCAGAACGTAGTAGTTGGTAGCAATTATTTCCAGAAACAAAAATAGTAATATATCACACATACAAAATGTACATGAACAAAAAATAGTAAGCAGAATAAAGCAAAGAAAAAACAATGATAATCAACAAAACAAACCAAATGAAACAACAAGTGGCAAGCAGACTATGTACAAGGCATGAGCACAACCGGACCTACTGAAACTAGTGTTTGAGGACTTGGCCATTGACAGGAAGATTATCAATCCTCCTATCAAGTGATTGCAAATGATACGTGTGTGAGTCAAGTTTCTTGTGGATGAGTGTCGGTCCAACGGACTCTGCTACTGGAACCCGGTGGCATTCTAGAAGACCTTCAAGTGAAGACAACACCACTATTTCAGGTACTCTATGCAACATGGGCTTGGATGATGGCATGGAGTAGCTGTTTTTACTCCGAGAAGGGTTCAAGTTTCTGAAGTCAATGTGTAAGTGGATCTTCCCATATTTCATGTGTGCAAGATTTAAATTAGAAAACCAAGTATGATGATGAACTTTGTAAGTAATCCAAACACTTAAAATGTTAGTCAATCTTTTTGGCAAAAGAGGACAAAAAACATGTATGTGTTACCTATTCTTTGCTGCAATGGCTTGTCTTCTCCTTTACCTAGAAGATCATGTTGGATTGCTCACATGCAATGGGTACTGAGGTCAACATCTACTCGCGCAAACCCATCTCGGTATTGTTTGACCAAGTGGCCAACAATTGGTTGCTCCTGCAGTGTGTAACTTGTACCGAGATTAGCCATCTTCAGATCATGGTGGATTCCTAGGTTGCTCTGTTCGTTCATAGTGTTGGTCCTTCGTGCGATTAACATGAGTGCTTCAACATCATATTTTGTGACTTCACACTTAAAAAAACTTGAAATCACACATGGTTCATTGTTTTGGGTGACTGAGATACACTCGGTCCTTGAGCCATCATGTGTTCCCAATTTGTCAAGACTCATGGCCCACAACTTGTCTGTACATGGACCGTTTGGCATGCTCATACTACTGCTATTACCGTTGTTGCTACTACTGCTACTATCAGAAAAACACATTGTACAGGTTTCATTATCATCAGTTGGGAGAGGAAGGAGTCCTAACTTCTTGCCTGACGATGTTGAGGTAGGCCGTGCAGGATAACACTCCAATGTATTTTCCAAGAGGTAGTTGCCAAACATGAGTTCTACGAAGGCCAATGGTTCGTTCTTGTCATTAAGGGGAGTGCCATTGTGTTTCATGTACCTCTCGGATAACACCCAGATTTTGTTGCACCTACCCTTGTATGGAAGCCACAAGTGAGACCAGTCTATAGCAAAGTATCCATCTAGCTTGCTGGACCAGTCTCTGTTGAGGAGCAGACCGTGCGCCTTCGGTATGTCCACAACAACTATGTTGATGCAATGGTGGACTCGACTATCATGAGATAGTCAGATGATTACATATCATAGTTCACTAATGGCTGGTACTATTGTTCTATCAAGTTGGATGATTCTCGTAGATGTTTCGCTCCATTGTGCATTGATCTTCTTAGCAATGGAGAGTGGCATGACATTGACTGCGCGCCAAAATCAACCAAACAGTTGTGGGCATTGTAGTTGAAAAATTCAAATGAAAGCAAGAATGGGGGGAAACCTCAGTTCACTTCTTCCATCAAGAGTCTATTGATCATACTCGATAGTGATCTGGGAGGTGTGCATTCTCCCTTTCTTGTAGAGGTTGCGTTATCTGTTGCTCTTTTTCCCAATATGTGCAGTAGGATATCTTTCTGACTCTGGACTTTGGCTAACTCAAACAAAATGATGTTCGCTCAATTTTTCTTCATGTCATCAACTATTTTGTAATCCAGAGGTGGTGGACTTACCGAGGTGTCTGGGGTGGAATGGATGTCCGTTCTATCTGGTGGAGTGTTTTACAACTTGCTACCTATGGAAATACTTTTATTCATCGCTATCTTCCCAGACTTGCTTTAAGGTAGCCAGTGGATTCGCCTTCTTTATCAGTTGTTTCACTTTCTCTTGCATCTCCTCAAGTGTAGGGGCAGTCTCTTTACTCCTAAGATGGTAATGATAATTTTTCTTTTGGGGTTGCTTCTCGGTGTTCGCCTTCGAGACAACTTGCGAGCACTGATATGCATTCACCACATGCCCAAAACTTGGTGCTTCATCAGGTGTAACCTCTTCATTATCATCAATGTCTTCTGGTTGCTCATGTATGTCGCCATCCGCATCAAGTGTATGAGTATAGACATAGGTAACAACTCGATTTCAATCTGAACAAGAGTTCTCGGGGTGAAATTCTTGATGAAAGGAACAATAGTTAGGATCAACGCATTGATCAAGTTGGAACATAGGCTTCTACGAAAATTTCGAACTGAACTGGCTGTTTCTTGATGATCCTATTGATGAACTGCTTGCCTATCTCTATCTGGGTGGATGAATGTTCACGGATGAGTACGTCTTTTGTTGCTTTAGTTCAAACATTTCGGTTGTCAAGTTCTTGACAAGGCGAGTGAGGGTCTCAATGTGAGTTGCTTCCTTGTCTCTGCCTTTTCTCACCGTTGCTTGGGGCTTTCTGATTGCATCCTTGGACTCTTTCATTGATTCTTCATCCTTGATGACTCCAATGGCACGTAAGTCTTTCTCAACAGCAATAGCCTCTTCGCATTTTTCTAACAGTGTTGGCTTCATAGCTCGCTTGACGAACTGCACAATGGTGGTTGGCAGTGAAGATGTGTAATAGTCGACAATGATGGAGCCATGAGGTTTGGTGTCTGCTACAAACTTGTTCAAATTATGTATAAACCTCTAATTGAAATCTTTCACTTTCTCTTTTCCCTCCATTCTGAGGCTTCCCAATTCTTTGAGTAGCATGGCTAAGGTCTTATCATTAGCAAACTTTTCAAGGAACATACATTTGAAAGAACCCCAGTTCTGTATGGAGTTGGGTGGAAGGTTGTGACACCAAGTAGCTGCGCGACCGTCCAAGGTACACAAAAACAATATACATGCCACGTCATCATAATGTACCTCAAGGGTCTGCAATTGTAGGTAGAACTTGTCTAAATGGTCTTCTGTCTTCACCATGGTGTTAGGGTTGAACTTGATGTTCATTATCTCTGTTTGCTTCAGCATCTTCTGAAGAACAGCTGGGAGAGCCAATGGTTCCTTAGTCATCCATTCTAGATTTGGGTCAACCATCTCTTTGTCCTCTTCATCCTCTTCATATTCTTCCTCTTCTGAGTCTGTCGGTTCGTCTCTGCCTCCACTTCCTCCACTGCCTTCCCCTCCACCTCCTATAATGATGTTTGATCCCAAGACCACAAGAGTGCCTTGTTCGTCTTCAAAGAAGATTAGAGGTTCCTCTCAATCTTCAATAGCTTCTTCCAAACCTTCAAGAGTAGAAAGGACTGCTTCTTCCATCGATGATACAACAATCCTTGTGGCAGTGGCTTTTCGCTTCTTAGATGCGTGTGGAAGATATTGTACACCTAGTATTAGTTCGACTGCTTTTGTGAACTGGCGAGTGATGGGATGGATAGAGCGAAGGTGTTGATATGAAATCTCATGTTCATTTCTAGGAGGTGAGGAGTAACCAAGTGCTAAGTCATGAGAGAGGAAGTGCAAGTTACTACCTTGACCAGATGGTTGATGAGTGAGTGTGAGGGGAATTTCAGCCATGTACAACTGGCTGCCCTCCTTCTAGCGCCCAAAATGTTAACGGTGCTAGATCTGCCAACATTCAAGGTATCACCTCGGTATGAAGTCACAACTAGACCACACACCATTTGGTGTGGGAGTCCAATGGATCAATTAGAATGAGTGCAATGGTTGTTACAGCAAGGTTCACATGAAAGGTCTATCTGATGTCTGGCAGAGCAGTCAACATAGACAAGACAACATTAACAACATATACAACACATTTCCATGAATGGATTATTCATTACAACAAATGAATCAGTTCAGATGTAGAACACATGGTTAAAGCAACATGCATTACAAGTGTTAAATATCGGTCTGTTGTAGAGGCTACAACCACCCTCCAAAATTTTTGCCTGCACCAATTTTGGAGCCTCCCATGGAGAGTTTCACTTGATGACTGTACACACTCAAGTTGACTTCGTGAGCATGTGTGAGTCTTTACATTCACCTTGCTTGTTTATTGCACTCAAGTCTCTGCATGCTGATGTCTAAGTAATGCTCGCGACTGTTTTCTGGTTATGCTCAAAGTCTTTGCTTCGTATGTGTTTGTTGTGTTCGCAATGAAGGCATCTTTCGCAGTCAAACACCGAGTCATTTTCACTGTCATGCAAGTGTTGTCTCAATCATGAACGATCAATCACGAGTTTCATGCTTGTCGCTTGCATCGTCGGTTAGTCATGTTGAACATGTGTGTCTGGATGGTTTGGTCGTTTCATCGTCAAGTCATGCGAGTGTGTGTCCATATGATCACCTATGCATCTTTTGACTGTTCACACACTTAGTCATTTTTTGTTGAAGTTCTGATGACCAGACCTTTCACTGACAGCTGGACCATCACCTTGATTTCAACTCAATCGACTTTCAACCAGAATAGCGCAGAAGCACTAAGCTACTTCTTTCAAGCTGTGTTGCCCGCAAGAATTTTAATCATCACTCATGCTGGCCACCCGAACAGTCGACTGGCTGTTCATCTAATTACATAGTGCTCATGAGCAAGCCTCCTACTACCCATCAGTCAGATCAGCTAAGAAATTGTGCAGAGATGATCAGCAGGCCGACCTCCTAGCCTTAATGTAGTTTTCCTAACCAGTAGCTCCTAGCAGCAGACTGCCTATTCCCTCCAAGAATTGTGTAGTTTCTGCTCCCAATGACTAAGCAGCCAACTGGCATTTCCCTCTGGGAATTGCGCAGGTTTGGCTGCTAGTGAACCCAATAGCCAACTGGAAGTTTCATATGGGAATTGCACAGATCTGGCTGCCAGTGACCCCAGCAGCCATTTGGCAGTTCCCACTAGGAATTGTGCAGATCTAGCTGCCAGTGACCCCAGCCGCCAACTGGAAGTTACCTCTTGCAATTGTGCATATTTGGCTCCCAGTCTCCCAAATAGTTCCCCAAAAAAATGGCGCAATCCCTGTCTATCGACCCCTCATGCAGCCTGACCCATTCCTCTGGAAAATTGCACAAATTTGGCTATCTAGCCCCTGTTGACTATTCATTCCAGAAAATGTGTATAGAATTCCCGCCTTTCCTTCTAGTAGCCCGAGCTGTTCCTCCCAAAACTTTCACAATTTTTCCTCCCATCTGAGCTAGACCTTGCAGTCAGTCACTGTCGACTTAGATCTCCTATCTCCATCTCTCAGTGACTCTTCTGTAGTTTTCATAAATAATTGCCTGGAGCCATCATCTTGCATCATAGCCTTGCTGCCTCTCCTGATCACTCGCATCTGAATGATCATGTGTCATGGTAGACTAGGATGCTTTGGATTTGATGTCATCTTGTCATGAGTGACTGCAGGTACAAGTACACCCACGAACAAGTCAAGAGGATGAACGAGATGAATGAAGGGAGCACATGCAGATGGACTGGTTCACCAATGAACAAACAAATGAAGCATGCAAAGCAGATGAACACGATGAACATGCACCTTCACGAACAAGTGAGCCTGTCAAGCCTTCTAGCATGAAAGCAAGGAACGACATGTTAGAGCTTCATCAAGTGAACCAAGGACCATCAAAGAATCCGTGCACTTTTCCATGCAGGGGTGAAGCTATGATACACCATGAAGACATCCATCACTCAATAGCACTGTAACTCGACATGCACTCTAGCAGCAACACGAATGTAATAGCATTGTCATGTCAAGTCATGTCGATTCAAGTCATGAGTCATGTTGCCCACATCCCCACTATGGGTTTGTTGTTAATTAATGTGATTTAACATGGAAGTCCAAGAAACCCACTTGTTGAACATAAAGTCATGTAAGTCGAAAAGTCATGGAAGTTGAATGGTCATGAGGGTAGTCGAATAGCCACAAAGGTCAGTTTCACCCTTGGCTATAAATACCCCCCTCATTTATACATGAAAGGACTTTTCACCTCATCTCCTCCCACATAACCAAGAGAGTCTATAATATTTTCTTTGAGGAGTAAGTAGTGGCTCCAATGCCCCATTGACAGGGTTAGTGATGTATGGTGTAACGATGTGTCTTGGAACTTTCGCTTAATTCAAAAGCCTGTCAACAGGCTAGCATGTTTTCACACATGTATTGTATTTGTTGTAAGACTAATCTTTAACACTTGTAATGCATGTTTATTTTAACCATGTGTTCTACATCTGAACTGATTCATTTGTTGTAATGCATAATCTATTAATGGAAATGTGTTGTATATGATATTAATGTTGTCCCGCTCGTGTCGAATTCTCTGCTGGATGTCAGACAAACCTTTCACATGAACCTTGTTGTAAAAAATGTTGCACTCGTCTCGGATTGATCCATGAGTATTGTACGTGTTATCTTACCTTGTATGTTGTGACTGTTGCATCTAAGTGGACTGCTCCGCTGGAAGCTGTGTATGTCCTTTGTGTTGTGTGTTCCTAGCCAAGTTGGGACTGGTCCCTTTCAAACTAGAACTCACCTTCACCTTTTCCCCTCACAGTGAAAGAACCATTGACACAAGTGCACTTACACTCATGAGGCACGCGAACCTCACTTCTCGAAGACAAAGCGAACCACTCTCCTTTGTTGACAAGCAATAGTTGAGGCAAATCCTTAAGACAATGGCAACTGGGCCATCATACCGGATGGGACTCCCACACCAAACAGTGTTAGGTCTAGTTGGGACTTCATACCAGGGTGATCCCCTGAATGTTGGTAGGTCCAGCACCGTCAACATTCTTGGCACTAGAGTGAGGGAAACCAGTTGTACATGGATTAAATTCCCCTCACACTCATTCAACAAACATCTAGTCAAGGTAGTAACTCGCACTCTCTCTCACCTACACCCGACTTAGTGGTTGGTTACTCCTCACCTCCTAGTGTTGAGCATAAGAATTTAGATTAACTCCTTTGCTCCATTCACCCCATCACTTGCCAGTTTGCGAAAGGAGTCAGGCTGATCCTAGATAGACAACATCTTCCACGTGCAATGAGGAAGCCAAAGGCCACTCCTACGAGTGTTGTTGTATCGTCAATGGAAGAAGAAACCCTTGCCGCAATTGAAGGTCTAGGAGAAGCCATCGAAGATGAAAGGAAATCTCCCATTCTTCGGAAAAGTGAACAAGGCACTCTTGTGGCCCTGGGATCAGACTTGGGTATAGGAGGCAGAGGGGAAGGCAATGGAGGAGGTGGAGGTAGAGACATACCAACGGACTCAAATTCAGATACATTTGACTCAAAAGGAGAGGAAGAGTACAAAGACGAAAAAGAGATGGTTGACCCAAATATTGAATGGATGACTTAGGGACCATTGGCTCTCCCAGCTATTCTATGTAAGATGCCGAAGCGAGCGGAGAGAATGAACATCAAGTTTAACCCTGACATTGTAGTGAAGGTAGAAAACCACTTAGACAACTTCTACCTACAACTATATACCCTTGAGGTATATTATGACAATGTAGCATGTAGATTGTTTCCATGTACCTTGGATGGCTGGGCAGCTGCTTGGTATCACAACCTTCCACCCAACTCTATACAGAACTATGGTTTTTTCAAATGTATGTTCCTTGAAAAGTTTGTTGATGATAAGACCCCAGCCATGCTGCTCAAAGAATTGGGAAGCCTCAAGATGGAGGGAAAAGAGAAAGTGATTTATTTCAATCAGAGGTTCACGTGTATACTGAATAGGTTCCTAGTAGACACTAAGCCTCATGACTCCATCACCACTGATTACTACACATTTGCACTGCCAACCAGCATTGCACAGTTCGTCAAGTGAGCTGTGAGACCAACACTATTGGAAAATTTTGAATAGGTTATCTGTGTTAAGAAAGACCTACATGCAGTTGGGGTCATCAAGGATGATCAATCGATGAAGGAATCCAAGGATGCGAGCAGGCAATCCCAAGAAACGATGAGAAAGGGTAGAGACAAGGAAGCAACCGACATTGAGACCCTCACTCGTCTTGTCAAGAGCTTGTCCACTGAAATGTCCAGACTCAAACAACATAGATCAGACACATTTGCATGTAGTCACCCACCCAAACAGAGACAAGCAAGCAGTTCATCAACTGGCTCATCAAGCAACGACCAGTTCATTCCAAAAACTGCGCAGAAGCCTGTGTTCCAGCTTAAATGGTATGTAGATTTGAAATTCTATTCTTTCCATGAAGAACATCATCCTAAGAACTCTTGCGCAGGCTGGAAGCGAGTCACAAATACTTTCTATAGTTGTACACTCAAGGCGGGAAGTGATATGCAGGAGCAACTAGAAGACATATATAACGATGCAGAGGTTTCACCTAATTAGCCATCAAGCTCTGAGCATGTGGTGAACACATATCAGTCCTCACAAACAATGAAAAAGATGAACACCGAGAAGCAGCCCTGGAAGAAAACCAACCATCACAGTCTTAGAAGTAAAGGGGCTCCCCCCACACTTGAGGAGATGCAAAAAAAGGTTAGACTATTGATAAGGAAGACTGATCCACTGGATGCCTTGAAGCAGTAAACAAAAATAAGTCCGGAAAGACTGCGGCGGGTCAGAGTACGTCCATGAGCGGAAAATTGCAAAACACTCTGCCGGTCAACATGAACACCCATTCCACCCAGACACCTCGGTGAGTCTACCACCTTTGGATTATAACATTATTGATGACATGAAGAAAACTCGAGAAAACATTAGTTTGTTTGAGTTGGCTAAGATCCAGAGCCAGTGAGATATATTGTTGTGCACTTTGGGATAGATAGCGACAAACAATGCAACCTCTACTAGCAAGGGAGCAAACACACCTCCCAGATCATTATCCACTCTGCTCAATACACTCCGAATGGAAGAAGAAAACTCAAGTTCCCCCCATTCCTGCTTGCATTCGAAGTTTTCAACTACAATGTCCACAACTATTTGGTTGATTCTAGTGTGGTAGCCAATGTCATGCTGCTCTCCATTGCTAAGAAGATCAATGCATGATGGAGAAAAACATCTGTGAGAATCATCCAACTTGATCGAACATCAATACCAGCCATTGGTGAACTACAAGACGTGATCATCTGACTATCCCATGATATTCGAGTCCACCAATGTATCAACATAATTGTTGTGGACATACCAGAAGCATATGGTCTGCTGCTTAGCAGAGACAAGTGCAACAAGCTATATGGATACTTTGCTACAGATTGGTCTCACCTGTGGCTTCCGTACAAGGGCAAATGCAACCAAATCTGGGTGTTATCCGAGAGGTATATGAAACACAATGTCACTCCCCTTGACGATGAGAATGGACCATTGGCCTTTGCAGAACTCATGTTTGGCAACTGTTTCCTGGAAAAGACATTAGAGTGTTATATCACATGGCCAACCCCAACCTCATCAAACAAGCAATTGGGACTCCTTCCTCGCCCAACTGATGATAATGGAACTTGTACAACTTGTTTTTCTGTTAGTAACAGTAGTAGCAACCATACAAGCACACAAAATGGTCCATGTACAGACAAGTTGTGGACCATGAGTCTTGATCAACTAGGAACACAAGATGACTCAAGGACTAAGTGCACCTCAATCATCCAAAACAATGAACTATGCACGATTTCGAGCTGTTTGACGTTTGGAGTCACAAACAATGATGCTGAAGCACTCATGTTGAACACATGAGGGACCAACACTATGAACAAATAGAGCAACTTGGGGATCCACCATGATTCGAAGATGGCTAATCTCGATACAAGTTACACATTGCAGCAGTGACCAATTTTCGACTACTTGATCAAACATTACTAGGATGGGCCTGCACAAGTAGATGATGAACTGACTACCCACTACATGCGAACAATCCATCATGAGATTCTAGGTAAAGAAGATAAACCATTACAACAAAGAATAGGTAACATATGCATGTTGTTTGTACTCCTTTCACCAAATATATTGATTAGCATTTTAAGTGATTGGATTACTTGCAAAATTCGTCATCACAATTGGTTTTCTGATTTAAATCCTCCACATAAGAAATTTTGGAAGATATGCTTGTGGATTGAATTCGGAAACTTGAACCCTTCCCAGAGTAAAACCAATTACCCCGTGCCATCATCCAAGCCCATGTTGCACACAGTACCTGACACAACAATGTTGTTTTCACTTGAAGGTTTTCTAGAATGCCACTAGGTTCCGGTACTAGAGCCCGGTGGACCGGCACTAGTCCACGAGAAACTTGGCTCACACACCTATCATTTGCAATCACTCGATGGGAGGATTGATAATATTCCTGTCAAATGGCGAAGTCCTCAAACATTGGCTCAGTAGGTCGGGTTGCATCCGTGCCTTGTAGATACTTTCCTTGTTTCTTGTTGTTTCATTTGGTTTGTTTTGCTTATTATCTTTGCTTTGGATTTTTTTTATTCTGATTACTATTTTTGTTCACGTGCATTTTGTTTGTTTGATATATTACTATTTTAGTTTCCAGAAATAAGCACTACCAACTACTACGTTTTGGATTTTGAATAGAGTATGTGGCTGAAATTCGAAGAGACTTGTGACACTGCAACACTTGGCTAGTCTTGTGTGCATTTTCTCTATGCCTGGTTACAACCTTTGGCCAATGAAGTCGCGATGGAAAATATGAAACATATGTAAAGGAAGATTTGGTCCAACCATGAACCTGTGTCCACACTGGGAAACCCCATGCTTGTACTTAAGCTTTTATTCTGTGTGTTGAAGCTAATCCAATTAGTAGAAACAGAGAACGGGAAAAATCTAAACGAACAAGCCTATGTTAGAGGTATTACATGCTTCTCTAAAGGAACAACCTCTTTTGCTCTCAATATGTCAGGATCCCTCTTTCGCCCCAAAAATAAATAAGTGCCTATGCACAGTTCTCTTAAAAAATACAAAGGCCAAAGAAGAGAAATGCTTCCTGCATAGAGAGGTGAAGCATGCAACTCCACCGAGGTACTAAACAGGCTCACTAGAAGTGGAGCAATGTGTGTGTTCCTTCGTGACTTCACCGGGGTACTGTCCAGGCCTACTAGCAGCGGAGCAACACCAGAGATGAAAAATTATACTCTGAAAATCTTCAACTCATGAACTAAACTACCCCTCCCAGATTTGAAACACTGACATCTAAGCTGAACATTTGATTGTGTGTGACTAAGTTGGCAAAGGGTGAACCATGTATGTCCATGGGGTAAGTGGGAAAACTGAAGTAACCTTTATAGGGATTCAATACTTCCTAAAAGACCAAGGCCCTGTGCTAACAACGAATTGAAACAGAGAAGTTGGAATTCTACTAGTGTGTCACCAAGTGTTGTAGCGGCTATAACCACCCTCCAAAATTTTGGTGTGCAACAATTTTGGAGCCTCCCTTGGAGAGTTTCACTTGATCACTGCACACATTCGGGTTCACTCTATGAGCTTGTGTGAATCTTTACATTCTCCTTGCTTGTTTATTGCACTCAAGTCTCTGCATGTTGATGTCTAAGTCATGCTTGCGACTGTTTTCTGGTTATGCTCAAAGTCTTTGCTTCGTATGTGTTTGTTTTGTTCGCCATGATAGCATTTTTCGCACTCACACACAGAGTCATTTTCAGTGTCACGCAAGAATCGTCTCAATCATGAAAGATCAATCATGAGTGTCATGCTTGTCACTTGCATCGTTGGTCAGTCATGTTGAACATGTGTGTCCGGATGGTTTGGTCATTTTGTCATCAAGTGATGCGAGTGCGTGACCGTATGATTACCTATGCATCTTTCAACTGTTCACACACTTAGTCATTTTTGTTGAAGTTCTTATGATGAGACTCTTCACTGATAGCCAAAACATCACCCTGCTTTCGACTCGATTGACTATCAACCAGAATAGCGCAAAAGCACCAAGTTAGTTCTTTCAAGCTATGCTGCCCGCAAGCATTTTAATCAGCACTCATGCTAGCCACCTGGACAGTCGACCAATTATTCATCTTAGAAATTTTTTAGTGCCCATGAGAAATCCTCTCACTTCCCATCAATCAGCTCAGCTCATAAATTGTGCAGAGATGGTCAGCAAGCCGACCTCCCCGCCTTAATGTATTTTTCCTAGCCAGCAGTTCCTAGCAACAGGCTGCCTGTTCCCTCGAGGGATTGTGCAGTTTCTACTGCCAGTGATTGAGCAGCTAACTGGAAGTTCCCTCTGGGAATTGTGTAGATCTGGCTACCAGTGACCCTAGTAGCCAACTGGTAGTTCCCTCTGGGAATTGCGCAGATCGGGCTGCTACTGACCCCAGCAACCAACTGGCAATTCCCTCTGGGAATTGCATAGATCTGGCTGCCAGTTACCCCAGCAACCAACTGGCAGTTCTCTCTCCAAATTGTGCAGATCTGGCTACCAGTGACCCCAGCAACCAAATGGTAGTTCCCATGGGGAATTGTGTAGATCTGGCTGCTAGTCTCCCGAGCAGTTCCCCAAAAAAATTGTGCAATCCCTGTTTGTCGACCCCTCATGCAGCCTGGCCCGTTTCTCTGGAAAATTGCACAAATTTGGCTGTCTAGCCCCTACCAACTGTTCGTTTTGGAAAATGCATATAGAATTCTTGCCTTACCTTCCAGTAGCCCGAGCTGTTCCTCCCAAATCTTGCACAATTTTTCCTCCCATCTGAGCTAGACCTTGCAGTAAGTCACTGTCGACTCAGATCTCCTGTCTCCATCTCTCAGAGACTCTTGCTTAGTTTTCATCAGAAATTACCTAGATCCATCACCCTGCATCACAATCGTACTTCCCCTCCCGGTCACTTGCATCTGAATGATCATGTGTCATGGTAGACTAGGAGGTTTTGGATTTGATGTCGTCTCATCATGAGTGATTGCAGGTATAGGTACACCCACAAACATGTCAAGAGGATGAACAAGATGAACGAAGGGAGCACATGCAAATGTACAGGTTCACCAATGAACAAACAAATGAAGCATGCAAAGAAGATGAACATGATGAACATGCACCTTCACGAACAAGTGATCCTATCAATCCTTCTAGCATGAAAGCAAGGAACAACATGTTAGAGCTTCATTAAGCGAACCAAGGACCATCGAAGAATCCATGCACTTTGCCATGTAGGGGTGAAGCTATGATACACCATGAAGACATCCATCACTCAGCAGCACTGTAACTCGACATGCACTCTAGCAGCAACACAAATGTACCAGCATTGTCATGTCAAGTCATGTCGATTCAAGTCATGAGTCATGTTTCCCACATCCCCACTATGGGCTTGTTGTCAATAAATGTGATGTAACGTGGAAGTCCAAGAGACCCACTTGTTGAACATAGACTCATGTAAGTTGGAAAGTCATGGAAGTCGAATGGTCATGAGGGTAATCGAATAACCACAAGGGTCAGTTTCACCCTTGGCTATAAATACCCCCCTCATTTGTACATGAAAGGAATTTTCACCTCAGCTCCTCCCACATAACTAAGAGAGCCTGTAATCATTTCTTTGAGGAGTAAGTAGTGGCTCCAACGCTCAGCTGATAGGGTTAGTGATGTATGGTGTAACGATGAGTCTTGGAACTTTCACTTAATTCAGAAGCCTATCAAAAGGTCAGCACGTTTTCACACATGTATTGTATTTGTTGTAAGACTGATATTTAACACTTGTAATGCATGTTGCTTTTAACCATGTGTTCTACATCTGAACTGATTCATTTGTTGTAATTCATAATCTATTAATGGAAATGAGTTGTATATGTTGTTAATGTTTTCCCATTTGTGTCGACTGCTCTCTCGGACATTAGACAGACCTTTCACATGAACCTTGTTGTAACAACCATTGCACTTGCCTTAGATTGATCCGTGAGTTTTGTGCATGTTATCTTACCTTGTATGTTGTGACTGCTGCATCCGAGTGGACTACTCTACTAGAAGATGTGTATGTCCTTTGTGTTGTGTGTTCCTAGCCAAGTTAGGACTGATCCCTTTCAACCTGGAACTCACCTTCACCTTCTTCCCCTCACAGTGAAAGAACCATTGACATAAGTACACTTACACTCACCAGCCACGTGAACCTCACTTCTTGAAGACAAAGTGAACCACTCTCTTATGTTGACAAGAAAGAATTGAGGAAAATCCTTAAGGAAACGACAACTAGGCCATCATACTAGATGGGACTCCCACAACAAATGGTATGAGGTCTAGTTGGGATTTCATACTGGGGTGATCTGTTGAATGTTTTCGGGTCTAGCACCATCAACATAGTCTTACAACAAATACAATACATGTGTGAAAACGTGTTGGCTTGTTGACAAGCTTCTGAATTAACTGAATGTTCCAAGACACATCGTTACACCATACATCACTAACCTAGTGAACGGGGCTTTGAAGCCACTACTTAATCCTCAAAGAAAATATTACAGAATCTCTTGGCTATGTGGGAGGAGCTGAGGTGAAAAGTCCTTTCATGTACAAATGAGGGGGATATTTATAGCCAAGGGTGAAATTGACCCTTGTGGTTGTTTGACTACCCTCATGACCATTCGAATTCCATGACTTTTCAACTTACATGACTCTATGTTCAACAAGTGGGTCTCTTGGACTTCCACGTTACATCACATTGATTGAAAACAAGCCCATAGTGGAGATGTGGGCAACATGACTTATGGCTTGACTCGACATGACTTGACATGACAATGCTGGTACATTCATGCTACTACTGGAGTGCATGTCGAGCTACAGTGTTACTGAGTGATGGATGTCTTCATGGTGTATCATAGCTTCACCTCCACATGGTGAAGTGCATGGAGTCTTCAATGGTACTTGGTTCACTTGATGAAGCTTTAGCATGTTGTTCCTTGCTTTCATGTTGGAATGGTTGACAGTCTCACTTGTTCTCAAAGGTACATGTTCGTCACGTTCGTCCGCTTTGTATGCTTCATTCATTTGTCTATTGGTGAACCTGTCCATCTACATGTGCTCCCTTCACTCATCCTTTTCCTCGTCTTGACATGTTTGTTGGTGTACCTGTACCTGCAATCACTCATGACTAGATGACATCAAATCCAAAACTTCCTAGTCTACCATGACACATGATCATTCAGATGTAGGTGACCAGGAGAGGCAGTAGGGATGTGATGTAGGATGATGGCTCTGGGAAACTGCTGAGGAAAAATACACAAGAGTCACTGAGGGATGGAGACAGACAATCTGAGTCGATAGTGATTGCCTACAAGGTCTGGCTCGGCTAGGGGGCAAAATTGCACAAATTTTGCAAGGGACACTCTAGGCTGCAAGAGGTCAAGGTAGGCATGCTCTGTGCATTTTCTGGAATGAATAGTTAGCAAGGGATGGACAACCAGATTTGCACAATTTTCCATAGGAATGGGTCGAGCTACATGAAGGGTTAGTAGGAAGGGATTGTGCAATTTTTCTTAGGAATTGCCCGAGAGACTGGCAGCCAGAACTGCACAATTCCTAGAGGGAATTGCCAATTGGTTGCTGGGGTCACTAGCAGCCATACTTGCACAATTCCAAGAGGGAAATTCTAGTTGGCTGTGGGGGTCACTGGCAGTAGAAACTACGCAATTCCTAGAGGGAACAAGAAGTCTGCTGCTGGGAGCTGCTAGTTGGGAAAACTGCACTAATGTCGAAAGGTCGTCCTGTTGATCATCTCTATGCACTTTCTGTAGAAATTTTGAATAATATGACACTTATTCACAAATATTATCTTGATTATACACTATTTGTGGAATCATGCATAATACATAACCTCCTCTACGTTGATCATCAATTTTGCAGTATTAAGAAACAATCGCATGTGCACAGTGAAGCATCAATCACACATATCAACACAATATATCACGGGGAAAGCATACAGCTGAAAATCCCCAACTATCTGTATATTATATTGATTGAGAATATGTAACAATACATAGTACAATACTCCTCGCAAGTACTCAGTACTATCTCCACCTGTTACACACAAACTAGCTCAGATTTGAATCAATCACAGGTTCAAATCTCCTTTGTTGCTTTCCTGCCTCCACTGCGCAATCCTGCATGAGAATAGAATGAGAATGGCTGATCCAAACTTGTATTTCCCTTGTGTTGCACTACGCAATCCTCATTGGCAATCCCAATCCACTGATTGTGCAAATCTCATGCACAACTATAGTCACAACTGACAGTTGTCTTTCCTTTCACTCACCTCTAACACTTGTCTCCACTGAACTATCCATGCACTGAGTTAACTGATGTATTCTTTAGTTGATTTATGAGTTAATAATTAGTGAATTAATTAATAATTAATTCACACCACTCATCATTAGTCTATTTGTCAATTAGACTAACTACAACTAGTTCAACTAAGTCAAACTAAACACAACTCCATCAACTCCTCATTCAACTCCACCAAACTCAATCACTTGAGTTCTAACTGAAGTCCTTCATGCAATAGCTCAAGTAACCCATAAGAAAAGCGCATTTCCTTCTGGCAGTTGCATGTGCAACATCTGTAGCTCGAACTGAAGTGCTGCAAGAGAATAAGATAATGTTTATAATCCAAATATTATTAAGAGCTAATAATATTCGATTGTTCTATTTTCAGCCTAGCAGTCTAAAAATAGACTCCGCCCATAGGTCTAAAAATAGAGGTCCATCTATTTTTACCAACATGACCAATCATCCACAAATAACATCCTGCAACTCATAGACCATGATCCATATGTCTAAAAATAGACTTTGCGCCAAAAAAATAGCCTGCGGGACGACTTAGTGAAGGCGACTTCTTTTCACTAAGCTCCATCATCTTGTTTCATTTTCAACACTCCCTCTCAACAAGATATGGATTATCTGCAACCACTATCCTGTCTTTGTGGTATTCAAATTTTCTCTTGGTGAATGCCTTCGTCAAGATATCAACATCCTGATCCTCCATGGGAATATATGAAAGTAACATGATTCTCCACTGCACACAATCTCTGATATGATGGTACCTGATGTCGATGTTGTCCGTTGGACTCCCTACCCAATCTGCATCCTCTTGTCTGTACCAAGATCCATATCCCGATGTGCCTCTGTTGAGCCTGCACACATGCGACTCCACCAACTGTCGATAAACAGTGGCATCCACT